>PVJH01011711.1:0-67594 GCA_004026705.1 Nesogale talazaci | reverse complement strand
AAGATCTTTCAGTCCTTACAGCAAGACGGCGGTGTCAAGGAAGCGAGACTCGGGCCGCCCACTCTAACAGACCTTGAACCAGACCAGGAGGTGCGGGGGAGGGGGAAGGCAAAGGGGCGGAGCAGCAGGGCCGGGCGTCACGAGGCCGGGGGCGGGGCTCCGTGCGGCTGGGAGGGGCCGCGAGAGGCGGGCCGGGGAGGGGGCGGGGGCGGGGGGGGGGGGAGCCGAGCGGCCGCGCGCGAGCCAGCCTTGCGTGCTCACGTGACAGGTCCGCGAGGCCCCGCTCGCGCAGTCGTCTGGACGAGCGAAGATGGCGGCCGAGAGGGAGCCTCCTCCGCTGGTGGACGGGAAGCCCACCGACTTTGAGGAGCTAGAGGACGGAGAGGACCTGTTCACCAGCACTGTCTCCACGCTGGAGGTGAGCCGGCGCTTCGCCGTGCGTGCTGAGCCCCGCCGCCGCCGCGCCTCTCGCCCTAGTTGCCTCCCCCCTACCCCGACTTGGTTCTCCCCACCCCCCGGCTTGGCGAGGACCTGGTCGAGCGACACCTGTGACACGGGCCCCAGCGCGGGGACCTGTCAGTGGATCGGCTCCGGACGGGGGTGGCGAGGCCTCGTTCTCCGGAGAACAGCCTGCGGGCCGGGGCGCCGGTCGAATCTCTGAGAGGCCAGGGCAGAGGGAGCATCGCAGCGCCTTCCCCCCCCCCCCGCTCAGCTGGCCTGCCTGGGTGTCACTTGCACCGTACCCTCCTTCGGGCCAGAGACAGTCTTGATAGAGGGTCCAGCAAACCTCAGGGTGCTCCCCAGGGGCCTCGGCAGCCCTTAGAGATGGACTTGCTCTTCTCTTCCCTTGGGAAGGGGGTGACCCACCTCCCCAAAGAGAGAGGAATGAAGCGAGCGTCGAGGGGCCAAGGTTCTGGAGGGCGCGCCTGGATGCACTTTTCTTCGCAGGCTTGGCCTTTCAGGGGACAGCTAGTTCCCCTTAAGGGAGGTGCCCTGTTTGGGACTATTAGGTAGATGAACGCATGTACCCATTTTTTTGTTGTCCTCTTTAGATCGTGGACTTTTTAAGGACCATGGTGTTTAGAAAGTATAAAATCGAAGAGAGGGACTAATTCAGGAAACTTGTTTCTTCCTCCTTTTTTTTTTTTTTTTTTGATAAGTTAGCAGAGGAGAATAACAGATCCCTACCACCTTTTCCTCTTTTCTCGCATGATCAGCGATCTTTGAAGCTGAGTGTTCCTGTTTTCGTCAAAGGAAGCACTCACTATGAACTTAACTGTACTAAACCTTCTGCATTCATTCTCGTTTGAATTGCTATGCATTTGTTGAAAGCACACCCACCTCGTGGCCTGATTGTGAATGTTTGTGTGTGTATTAAACTGTAAGCCAGTTTCCCAGAGGGTTGTTTACCTTGGGCTGAACTTCTTTATAAAGTGTTATATTAAATAAGCTATCTTAGTTTCCTCATTTCGCCACCCAATCACTTAATTGCTACAAAATAGCCAATTGCTGAAATTCAGTAACCTGTAACTGGCAATTACTATAAAATAGCCATTTGCTGAAATTCAGTTAACCTGCAACTGGACTAACCGTCTAAGAACCATTTTCAGGGGTGACACGATTCTGTTGGATGTGTGGACCAATTTCCTTCCAAATCTCACCTTTCCTGTATGTTTCTTGGGCACCTTGATCGTCTTTGTCTTACAGAATCTTAAACACTTGTGTTTAGTTAATGCTTGCTGAATTGTCAAAACTAACATCTAAGAATTCTTAAAAAGTTATTTTGCAGGATGTATTTTTTTTAATTACTGTACTATGCTTTCAGTTCTTTTTTAATCTGTACAGCAACTGGTGTTGAATTTCTGCCGAATTCTCCAGACCTTGGGAGTTAAAAGGTTCACAGGGATTGGAACAAATTGGATTGAACAAGTATACAAGCATACTATGAACACTAAATATTCGGTTGAACTGGGGTCTTTTAGAATTAAATAAAAGCCATAGGCATTAATACACCTGCCCTCTAGTTAATATTTTTCATGGGGATGGTGCTTTCAAAACAAGTATGGTATTTGGGTTTTTCCAGTACAAGTCTGTGGGAGCTTGATTTTGAATACTTAAGTTTATCTTGGTTGGTGTTCTGTGAGAGTCGTAAATTTGTTTTGGATTGTTCATCTGGTTCTCTTATTTTCTTGGACTCATTCAGGTATTAGTCTTAAAAAGCAAGTATAACCGTGAGACTTGCAAAGTCACAACCTTTTTTTTTCTGCATGAGAAAGGATATGTAGTGGTGTTTCTCAGTCTACCAGAATACACCAAAGGAATGCCTTCTTTTGAAAGTGAAGCTTCACTAACTGGAATGTTCCAAAATCCATAGAATGCTTGCTTAAAATGCAGATGCTTGTGCACTTTTAATAAGCCCTAGATCGGTGCTTTTCAGACTTTGATGTGCACATGAATCACCTAGGGAACTTGTTGAAATGCAAATTCTGATTCTGTAAGGCTTGTGTGGAGCCCAAGTGTATGTAATTTTAACCAGCTCTCCTGGTGCCTTGAGAGTCCCTGGGTGAAACAAATGATGAACTCCTAGCTGAAGGTTGGTGCTGCCAACCTTTGAAATCAGGCCTAGATCTACTTTTGAAAGGTCCAGCCTTTCTTCTTTGCATATAGTGATTGTCAAGAATCAGTGCCTTGGCAACTAAACAATAAACCCGATGCTCTCCCACTTGGACTTTTTCCACATGTAGCATTCTATATCAGCAATTCTCAACCTGTGGGGTGCAACCCCGTTGGGGGGGGGGTCGCACAACCCTTTCGCAGGGGTCACCTGATTAATAACAGTAGGAAAAATTACCGTTATGAAGTAGTGATGAAAAGAATTTTATGGTTGGGGGTCACCACAACATCAGGAACTGTATTAAAGAGTCACAGCATTAGGAAGGTTGAGAACCACTGCTCTGTACAGTTCTGATGTAGGTTATCTGCTTTGAATTGTTCTTATATAATTGAAATGGAGACACAGACTTGGATAAATCAGAAAGCATTGCTGAACAATCATGGCTACCTCTACTAAACAAAAATAGAGAAACATGAAATTATTGTTTTTCCACATAGCCTCCATCTAAGGCTATACATTTCTGAAGGTTGTGCTTCGAGCCCTTCCCCCTAAGAATTCTGTGGTCTTTGTGAAAACTGCAGTTTGGGCATCATTGAGACACTCAATTTATGTCCCTTTTCAATGTTCTTTGAGTTTGGGAAACAAAAAGAAGTCTGAAGAACAAGGTCAGAACTGTTCGGTCAATGGGATAATGTTTCCCAATGAAATTTTCATAGAGCTCTCCTTGCTACCCTCAAAGAATGAACAGGTGTATTGTGGAAAGCGGTTCCTCAATGCAATTCTCCGGCCTTTAGCTCATTTATGCAGTTTTCTTAAAATTTCCTAAGTGCCTGCCTAGGGCAGTAGGCAGCGCGTCAGTCTCATAATCTTAAAACTTCTTTAAAAATCCCTGTGGTAGTCCTATGCCCTTCAAGAAAATCTGTGAAGGTAGTAGACCCTTTTGCAATCCCCAAACTCAGTGGCCATACCTGTTGATTTTACCTTGTGCTTTTAGTTTAACTGCCCTTGCAGGTACCCTAGGAAGCCAGTTTGAGCAGACTTTTTTTTTAAGACCCTCTAATGGGACTATCAAAAGTATATTATTGAGTGAACTAGACTGTAGCTGTCAACTAATCATCTTTAAACACATTGTTTGAAATAAACCTGTACATATATAAAATAAAAACTCCAGTATCCATACTTTTTGACCTTCATAATTGTCTTTTAATTAAAGAAAAGCCAAGTTTTAAAATGTTTTAATAATGTTTAAGCGATTTTATTTTGGGAAAAAAATAATTTGAAATCCAAATAAACAAAATTTAAATTATAAGCAGTAGAATGGCATAATGCATATGATGCTTGTCCAACTTCGTTTACATGTACTCCTAATTTCTGTAAATATTTTTATCCAATATTGACCTATTTTTCTTTTAAAACTAAGAACCAGCATTTCAAGATACATTTAATAAATAAGAATATGTAAAAGCCCAATGTACAGTTCTGTTGTGATCATTAAACAAAACAAAACCAAAAAATGGTAGAGATTGGGACAGTAGGAGTCTGGCAGGATCTTGTTGTTTTCAGGCATCTCACAGAGACAGACTTTTTCATTTGTTTACAAACATTGCTTTTTTCATAAATGAAACATCTTTAAGCTTAAAGATCTGCATATTATATGATTCCATTGCCCTAAAGTAGCATGGAGTAGTAGATAGTCTCTTGGGAAAAAAAAATCAAGAAATTCATGTTTTAATGCTTTCTTGAGATCTTATTTACATACCATACAATTTTCCTACTGAAAGTGTACAATTCACTTGTTTAAATATGGTTATAGAGATGTGCAGTCATCATCACAGTCAACTTTAGAACATCATCATCACTTCAGAAAGAAGCCCTGTACTCTTTACCTATCATCCCATATTTCCCATGATGCCCTAACCTCTTGAGATATCACAAATTTTTCAGTCTCTATATAGTTCCCCGAGTTTACTATGAATGGAAACATGCAGAGTGTCTTGTGACTGCTTTCATTTAGTTTAAAATGCTTGTTCATGTAGTTTATGTTGGTATTTCATTCCCTTTTATGACCAAACATTCCTTTGTCTAGATGTATTAAGGAACCCTTGTTGTCTTGTAGGTAGGAGCCCTGGTGGTGTCGTGGCTTATTCATTGGTCTTAACCATGAAGTCAGCCCCTCAAAACCACCATCCATCCCACCGGAGAACAAGGCGACTTGCTATTCCTGTAAAGACTTATGGTCTTAGGAGCATTTCTGTTTTATCCTTAGGGTCACTGGGAGTCATAATTGACTCGATGGCTGTGAGTTTTTTAGTGGTGGTGCATGGTAGGCATAGGACTACTGACGACAAAGTCAGCAGTTCAAACCTACCAGCCACTCCAAGAGGAGAAAGATGGAGCAGTCTGCTCCCTTAAAGATTTACAAAAGCATGGAAAACTGTATATATGTATAGTCAAGTGAGAAGCCCTGGTGGTGTAGTAGTTGCACATTGGGCTGCAAACCTCAAGGCCAGCAGTTTGAAACCATCAGCTGCTCCATGGGAGAAGAATGAGGCTTTTCTCCTCCTGTAAAGAGTTACGTTCTCACAGTTCCAGCCTGTTCTGTGGTGTCATTATGAATTGGGATCAGTGAGAGTGAGTAAGAAATGACTCAGTGGCAGTGGGTCTCATGGCTGTGAAGTAGTATTTATTTTGGATGACATGATCTATTTACTATTTTGATACCTTCCTTGGAGAAATGTCCATTCAGATCTTCTACCTGTTTATATTTTTTAATTCTAACAGTTTTATTGACATTCATTTACATATCATATAGTTTAATAGTTTAAACAAATTAAGGGATGTGCAATCATCACTACAATCAATTTTAGAATATTTTCTTCTTTTTCATACTTGTTATTAGTTCCCCATTTCCCCCAACTTCTCTTGCTATAACCCTAAGGAACTATTAAATCAAGTTATTGTTTTATAGATTTACCTGTCCTAGATTTATTATAAAGAAAAACATACCAAAAAAAAAAAAAACCTAACCAAAGGAAACAGAGAAAAACCTCAGTTGAAAAGATAACAGAAAATAATAAATACTAGAACAAATTTAAAATGTGGCTCAATAAGAAGAGAAATTGATAAGGCATTAAAATTAACCCGACTACATCTATATTAGTCCGCTTTCTAATACACTCTTGTCTGATAGCAAGGGTAGTCACAACCCTGGTTTATGGTCAGAGGGTATTCACTGGAGGCTTAATCCAAGTTAGGACCCAGCAAATGGATTTGGGGCTTTCATTGTTAGCTATAGGCTGCTGCAAACAGTATACTCAGAATTTAAGCTCTTAGTGCCTTCCCTCCTCCAGTCTTGGATTTTAATGTTTACAATCCTTGGATCACACAGGCTTGTGTCCTTTTATGTGGAATTATTTATCACCTCACTTGGATGGCTGCTTGTTTTAAGACAAGCCTTTAAGACCCCAAGTGTTATTCTTTCTAAAAGCAGGGTGCTATCAGATTTCTCCTCTACACTTTGTGATAACATCTTTATCTTCAGTGATTTCTTTATGAAGGGATATATCAATTGGGGCCATGTCAAAAGAAATAATTGTTCTTAGACTAGGGCTATGATTAAGTGTGAGCTCAATATGCATTCAAATATCTATGGTTTATGTCCCTGCCACTAATCACCTTTAAACTGGATTATTAGACTTTTTTTGTTAATTGAGTTAACAATTAGGTGACATTGTTAACTGTAAGAATTTTAGATTTTATTTTAGATTTAAAATATGTGTATGGTACATGTCCTGAATCATGAATACAATATACAAAAGATTTTCCTCCCTTTGGTGAGTTATTTTTTACTTTACTAATAATGGTGAAGGACCAGGCAGTGTTCCACGCTGCTGTACGAGGGATGCCATGAGTTGGAACTGACTGGACAGTGCTTAACAACAATATTTCCTTTGAAGTACAAAAGTCTTAAGTTAAAAGTGAAACTTACCTATTTTTTTCTTTTGTTCTCTTTGATCCATTTTGAAATAATTTTATATGTGTGTAAGAAAAGGGTCAACTTTTATTATTTTCTCCATGGACATATGGGTATTCCAACTGAATTTTTTTAACAACTATTTTCATATTGAATGGTTTAGGTACGCGTATGGCTTTATAACCACGTAATTAGGGGCAAGCTGATGTTAAGATGAGGTCGCAATTTTCCCCAACACTGTCAGCATGGTTATGTTTATAGAGCATTTCAAATGGAATTTTCTGATGCATGTTTATTGCCCGTTATGTAACCCTTGTTATAAATCCTCAGAGGACAAAGTGCTGCATTGTCTTCAATGAGTGCTTGACTCTTTGCAATATTGCTTAGATGATAATGGGAGTACAAACAACAAAACCAAACTATAGTGGAAAGTATAATGGAAAAGCAAACAGCACCTTACCAGATAATCAAAACTCACTAACAGCTCCAACTCATAGTGATTCTATAGGATAGGGTAGAACTGTCCCTGTGGATGTCTGATATGCTAAATCTTTATGAGAGTAAAAAGCTTCATCTGTCTCCCTGGGGCAGCTGGTGATTTCAAACTGCTAACCTCATGGTTAGTAGCGTAACAGGCCCTTAGGACTCATGTAATAAAAGTGCGAAATACTGCAGTTCTTAAGGACAGGAACTGTGCAATGGAGTAAAAAGAACACTAATGAACTATAAATATATGATTTGAAAAAACAAAGTATTAGTAAAACAAAGGGATATTCTAGTTCTTATTAAGGTTCCTGAACAGAATAAGTGAACAATAAATGTTTCTATTGACTGGTGAAAGCTCATAGAGAAGGTAGTATTTAAGATGGATCTTGAGGTGTAAATTATATGGAGCGCTGTCAACATATAGTTACACATTTGGAGGTAATCAGTTAAGCTCAGCAATTAGAAACCACCACTCACCCGTACTTCTTGGGAGAAAGACAGGGCTTTCTCCATTCTCATATGTTCATGAGTTACTGTCTCAGAAACCAAGCTCACCAAGCTCACAAAGACCATTCCAGGTTGTCCTTTAGGATAATAGTGAGTCGGCATCCACTTGATGACAGTGGTTGAGTGAAAATTTCAAGGAAAAAATGGCAACAGGGTCATATGATAGGGAGCTGTATCTGCATGTGGGATGTGCTGCATGTTTACTATATAGTGATGTTGTGAAGGACTTTGAAATTTATTATTTAGGCAGCACACTCATATGATCACCCAGGAACTTTAATGTAGTAGCAGTCTGGGATAACTTTGAGTGGAAGACACTTTTGTCAGCTTGATGAAAAAAAGGAACCTAAATTTATTTTTTTATTTTATTTATTTTTTTTTTAGGGCATCACCGCTCTCCGGCGGTGGGAGTAGGAGGCCCAGCCCCACTGCTGGAATTGAACCTCCGTCCCAGTGGGCCGCAGTCCCACGCACAACCACTACGCCACCGGGGCTCAGCCCAGAACCTAAATTTTAACAGTCTTAAAATTCAAATCCCCAAGAAGGGCAGTGCACGAATTAAGAAAGTAAAACTGACAACTAATGTTAAAAGTTCAACATTTCTTAGGGAAAGGAATTACAAGTCTGTTTCATTTGGCGATGTTATTGTTGTTATACTATCAGTTTGGTTGTGACTCAGAAGGAAACTGCTAGTCCTGTGTCACTCTCACAGTTGTTGGTATACGTGAGCCCATTGTCATAGCACTGTGTCAATCCATCTCATTGAGTGTCTTCCTTAATATTTTTTTTTTGCTCCCCTCTACTTTATAAAGCATAATGCATATTTCAGGGACTGGTCTCTCCTAATAAAGGAGCTAAAGGACTTGAGATGAAGTCTCACCATTCTTACTTTTAAGGAGCATTCTGTCTTTCTAAGAGAGATCTGTTTGCCCTTATAGCAGTCACAGTATTTTCAATATTCTTCACCAGCACTGTAATTCAAATGCACTGATTCTTTAGTCTTCCTTATTCATTGGCCAACTTTCACAAGTAAAATAAAAGGCTACAATCTTGACGCACTTTTCCGGATTTGAAACCATGTAGCAACCCTAGTTATGGTGGAATTACTGCCTCTTGTTCTATGTACAGGTTCCGCATACACAATGGAATGTTCTGGAGTTCCTATTATCCTCAATGTCGTCCATAGTTTGCTATGATCCATACAGTTGAATTACCTTTGTATAGTCCATAAAACACATCAGCAGTGATTGTGCCATACCATCTTCTGAATGTAGTGTGAATTTCTGGCATTTTCCTGTCAGTGCAACCGTGATGGATGATTTTCAGCAAAATTTTACTTGCATATGAAATTAATGATTTGAGTAATTTCTGTATTTGGCTGGGCCACTTTTATTTGGAATTGGTCAAATATGAATCTGTTTCATTTGATTGGCTAATTGGCTGTCTTCCAAAATTCTTGGCATAGGTGAGAATGCTTTCAGGGCATCATCAGCTTGTTGAAACATTTAATCACTATTCAGGCAATTTCTAGAGCCTTGTTTTCACAAATGTCTTCAGTGCAGCTTGAATTTCTTCCCTAATACCATTCATTGATTCTTGGTCAGGTGCTACCTCTTGAGGTGTTTGAACACCATCTAATTCTTTTTGATAGAGTGATGCTATGTATTCCTTCCATGTTCTTTCAATATTTAGCCCATTAACTACTTCAATATTGCAATTTAAGACTTATACATTTTTTCTTCAATGTTTTCAACTTGATATGCACTGAATGTGTTCTTTTATTTTAAATATAAAACTCCAGATCTTTGCACATTTTCTTATAATGCTCTCTATTTTGTTTTTGTAAGATATCTTCTGAAATATTACATTAAACTCTTTTACTTCGTTGTTTCTTCAATTGCTCTAGCAACTACATGCTCAAGAGTCTCTTTTCTACATCCACGTTAGTGGATGAGCCAGAGATGTACATTTGAGAGTAGTAAATTTTTTGAGTAATAATGCTATATAGAGATCTAGTCCTTAGCCTCATGAAGTGTTATCAACCAAAAGAAAACCAAATAATAAATCCAGTTATGTAAACAGCTGTCAACAGTACTCAGTGGTACATGTGTAATTATAATGTGCATTATTTCAGAAGTAGTATATAAGGCATGAGTGGATTAATTTTATAGAGATGGTCTTTGAAATGCTGGAAGTGAGTGACATTGTCAAGGAAGAATAAATGCAGTGACTCAAGATAGAGTTGACCATATGATAAGCATGGAGTAAAGCTTTCCAGATCTTCATTTGTTAATGAGTCGACTCAAAATGACAGTGAATAGCTGCAAGCATCCATTAATCATTGGAACATGGAATGTATGAATCTAGGAAGAAAGGGAGTAGTCAGAAATTATTTGTGTATTATATTATTATGCATTATACACTTTAGATGTGCCTGTAACTTTAACCCTTTCGTGACTGAAGTAAATTTTAAAAACTATTTTTGTTTAAAAATTTCTCTCGTTCATAGAATACATGTGGAAATTGAGTATCTGAATTGTGTTGGTCCCTCTGGGCTTTGGGAATAGGCAGGGAGTGATACATATGTGCTTGGGGTAGGATTGGTGAAATACATCTATCCCAATGGATGCTGATGGAGGGTTATAGGATAAATGTCAAACCCTAGAATGTACCAGGATGTATCACCTCATACAGTACCCTGTAAAAACAGAAATTTGTGCCTGTTTTTTTCACTTAAAACAGAAATTTGTGCCGGTTTTTTTTCACTTAACATGGTGATACCAGTATCCTTCTGATGGCAGCCTGTACTATTTTTGTTTGTTTGTTTTTGGGCATCACTGCCCTCTGGTGGTTGTGGGCGCTACTCAGTGCTACTCCTGAGAGCCGCCACTGGATTTGAACCGCCAAGCCCGCGCGCTGCAGTCCCGCACCCAACCACTTATGCCACCGGGACCCAGCCCTGGCTGCCTGTACTATTAATGGAAAGGAGTGCCCTAATGAACTTAACAGATGGGAACTGATACCAAGGACTCAAGTAAAAGTAGATGTTTAGAAAATAATGATGGCAACCATGTGTACAAATATGCTTGATACACTTGGTGTATGAATCGTTACAAGATCTGTAAGCCACCAATAAAATGATCTTTTAATTTTAAAAAATGTAGATGGGACATACATGTCTTTTTGGTCACAAAAAGGTTTAATATTTTTGGTAAAACTTTAATTAGGAATTACTAATGTTTCAAAGAAAACATTATGTGACCCAGTACCTAATAGCAGCTAGCATAGGAAATTGCCAGAAAAATTTATGAGGGTATACAACTCTTAATTGTCACCTTTTCTTAGAAACCGTTAAGTTCATGGCTTTTAGCATAAATTTTTAATGAATAAAAGAAATTTATACAGTTGCACGAGGCAGAGATTCTCAACCTTTTTAGAATTTGCAGATTTTTTTCTAAAATGTAATAGTTTTTCTTTAATATCAAGTTTGCTAATGCTTCCTTAACTGTGACACTTTCTCCCTCTGTTATTTTTTTAAATTAAAAGTAAAATGGCACATGATAAAGTTTATCACCACACTTTATCCCATCTTCTCTTTGTAAACCATCCCCACTCCCAGCCTTAAGGAGTGCTGGTGATATGGTAAGTTATACATGGGTCTTCTAACCACAAAGTCAGCAGTTCAAACTCCCTACGTACTCAATGGGAAAGCTGACACAATCTCAGCCTGGAAAGAGTTATAGCTTTGGAAACTGTCGGCAGCAGTTTTTCTCTGTCCTGTGAAATTGTGGTGAGTCAGAATTGAGTTGATGGCAGATGATTTGTTTCTCTCATTTTTTAGAAATAACTGAGCTATTTTCTGCCTGCACCTTTTGCCTTTTTCAGGTGTAATAAATGAACTTATACAGTATGAAACTGTGAGTCTGACACTTTGTATAGATACTGTATATACTCGTGGATAAGCTGAGTTTTTCAGCACATTTTAAATGCAGTTTTTGTGGTAAAATTAGGTGCCTCGGCTGATAATCAGATCGGCTTATACTCGAGTGTATGTGGTAATTATATTTATTCAAAAGATAGATTTTGGGATGAGCTCCGGTGGCGTAGTGGTTGTGCACAGGACTGCAGCCCACTGGGATGGAGGTTCAATTCTGGCTCCCAGGAGCAAAGGCTGGACCTCCTACTCCCACTACCTGAGGGCAGTGATGCCTAAAATAAAAAAAAAAAAAAAAAAGATAGATTTTATTTTAAAATGCATAAAAGTAACTATATATTGGAAATACACATATTAGAACTAATTCTAACAAACTTAGAATTAAGTTTGTTTCTTGAGTTGTATCTCTAACTTTATCAAGAATAATTCTGTAATAAGTATATAAAAATTTAACTTGGGGGGCTGAGCCCCGATGGCGTAGTGGTTGTGCGCGGGACTGCGGCCCACTGGGACGGAGATTCAATTCCAGCAGTGGGGCTGGGCCTCCTACTCCCACCACCGGAGAGCAGTGATGCCCCAAAAAAAAATAAAATAAAATAAATTTAACTTGGTGAATATAATGGACAAAGGCAAATAGTTGGGATATTAGAATTATTATGAGCTCCTCTGAATTCAAAAGAAAGTTTGCATCATTCAATGCTAAGTTCCCAAGTTGACTATATAAATAAAATATAAATAGCATAAATTAAAATTTAAATCTCTTTCCTAGAAAATGTACTAAGAAGAAGTTAAATTACTTAAATTAGTATTTCATCTGTATATATTCTAAACTGGTTTTCTAAGGTTGAGGTTAAAACATTTGCCCAAATCAAAACTATTGTATGAAATTTTCCCTTTATAATAGCCATCATTTAAAAATTACATCTTTAATTTCTTGTATCTGACTTTTTAATAGCATAAAACTTGAGATTTACCCATGTTGTTGCATAGAACCACTGTTTCTATTATAAAATCTAAGAAACCATGGTATAATGTATCATGGCTGTTACTTTCCAGTTTAGAACATTTATGAGTAAAGTTCTAAGAGTAAACACTTAGACCCCCCAGTTCCACCCCCCCATATTTCCCTTCCTCCCTCCCCCCCATGAACCTTCAATAATTTACAAATTGCTATTTCATATCGTACACTGTCCAGTGTGTCCCTTCACTCACTTCCCTGTTGGCCATGCCCCAGAGAGGAGGTTATATGTAGACCCCTGGAATTAGTTCACCCTTTCTACTCCACCACCCCTCCACCCTCCCAGTATCACCACCCTCATCACTCATCCTGTGGGATTATCTATCCTAAATTCCTCGTGTTTCCAACTCCAGTGTACAACCCCTGTTCTAGTTGGACTTGTCTAGTAGAACCGGGAGCATGATGATGTGAGGAAGCATTTGAGAACTAGAGGAAAAATGCATTTTTGTTGTTATTGCACTGTACCTTAACTGGCTCGTCTCCTACCTGCATCCCTTCTGTAAGAGGATGTTGCTTCACCTATTGATGGGCTTTGGATCACCAATCTGTACTCCCTCCTATTTATAATGATAGAATTTTAGTCCTGACACTGGATCCCTTCAGCACCTCATGGTCATGCAGGCTGGTGTGCTTCTTCCATGTGGGCTTTGTTGCTTCTGAGCTGGATGGCCACTTGTTTACTCAAGCCTATAAGACCCCAGACGCTGCATCTTTTGATAGCCGGTCACCATCAGCTTTCTTCACCACCATTACTTATGCACACTTTTGTCTTCAGTGATCGGGAAGGGAAGGTGAGCTTCATGGAATGCCAATTTAATAGAACAAAGTGTTATTGCATTGAGGAAGTACTTGAGTGGAGGTCCAGTGCCCATCTGCTGTTCTACTACTAAGCCTATATGTATAAGTTCGTTGATCTATTTCCCCCATTGTCACATATAAATATATGCACCTAGGTACATGCCTGTATTTAAAACTCTATAAATGCTCTTTACCCCCAGTTCTTTCCTCTATTTCCTTTTACTTCCCTCTTGTCCCACTATCATACTCAGCCAACATTGAGTTTCAGTATTTTCTCTCAGTTACATTACCCTTGATATATCCCTACTGGACTTCTCTCATCCACCTTGTGTCTAATTTTGATCAATTGATATACCCTTATCCCTGAGCTGGTCAACACCATCTCCTTTCCCCATCCTCCCCTTCTCCCATGGCCACACCCCGGAACCATCAGTCCCGTTGTTTTCACCTCCAGACTGTTCATCCAGCCTATCTTATTTAGATAGACCTGCAAAGGTAACAAAATGTACCCAAAAAAACTTCCTAAAATGAAGCAACCAAAGAAAATAAAGCAATGATAGCAACAACAAAAAAATCCAATGTCATATATATATATATATATATATATATATATATGTTAAAAAAAACAATGTAAAAACCTGTAAATAATTCAGTGTTTGTTCATTGACCTCCAGGAGTGTCCCCTGGTTGAGTCAGATGGGGTGCCACTCCCTGGTCCCAAGTTTATCACTGTCATTCCATCTGGAGCTCCACCCTCAGTTGCACACCTTTAGTGTTTTTCTCTAGTGTGCTTGTGTCAGACAGAGTCTAATCCTGACCCTGTTTCTCCACTGTTGACCCTGAAAGGCCTGGGTTCAGTGATGGTAGCTGTATTTCATAGTGGGGCTGGGCATATGATCCTCTTTGTGCCTCGGCTGTTCTGAGTGGGGGTATCGTCCTGAAGGATCGGTGGACCAGGATGCACTCCATTCTCTCTTCCTTCCTCTTTATTTGTTCTCATGTGTTCTAAAACTGCCCAGGTGTTTTCCAAAGTGCCTATATCATTTTGCATCCCTATTACCAAGTCAAAATTGCAGTTTTTTCACATTTGTTAGCACTTTCTATTGCGAGTTTTTATTTTAAACCCCGATGAAATGGGACTAGATAAATATACCTTGCAAAAACTGATTAAATGTACGTGAATTCTGTGAACTGGTTAGTAAACAGCTATTATTTTAAAAAGTATGGCATGGAAGAGCACAAAAGTCAAAGGCAAGAAAGATAAATATTATTACTTACCCAGTCTTGCAATTGCATTAATAACAATAACCTACAAGTGGATCCTTAGACAGATGAGCTGGATATAAATGGGAAGGTGGATTTAACTACATGAATATATAAATTTGGTATTCAAACAGAAATGAGTCACTTAGCCTTAAGGTTCAGGACACCAAGGCCATTGGCATAACAGAGTACAAAGACAACTTTCTACATCTAAATATAGTGGGTAGCAATTGGGGTCTTAAAAGAATGTAATCAGCCATCTATTGTTCTCTCCCCATTAGAGGAAATTAAAGAGTTTCAACAAAAAAGGGGAGGACCCTCAGCAGATGGTTTGACACTGACTGCAACAGTGGGCTTAAACTTAGCATTTGTGAGGATGGTGCTGGACCTGGCACTTTTTAAAATCCTGTTGTACATAGGGTCACCATGTGTTAGAACTGACTAACACAGCGTTAACAACATACGGCTGTCAAAAACTGTGGTGACACATGCTCCTTAGACCAACCAACTAAAAGAGATCAAAAGGGCAGTATTTGTCCAGAGATAAAGCTTGAAGGTGGGAAAGGATAGCTGAGGAAGAAACTGCACAGGGAGAGTGCAGGAAGAACATAAAAGCATTGTGGGTGTGTTAGGCTGGGTTGACTAGAGAAACAAATCCAATGACACTCATATATGTGTAAGAAAAAGCTTTATATATCAAGAAACTTTATATATCAGTCAAACATCCCAGCCCAGTTCAACTCAAGTTCGATAATAGTCCATAAATCCCTCTTCCAACTCATGCAGTTGCTAGCAATGATAGAGAATGCAAGAACATCACAGGCTCATGGGCAAAGTCTTGTGGATCCATCTAATGGTGGGTACACATCTCCAGGGCTCTAGCAGACATCAGAGTCAGCAGGAAGGGGAAGGCAAAGAGAAAGGGGAGGTGGGGTGGGTTTCCAGGGCCCTCCTTTTGAGACAGTCACGTCCACAAGGAGGTGCCTGATTCACAGGCTAGACTCCACCCCTACGCTTTTATATATCAAGTTGACATAAGATTGTGTAATTACTACAGTGGAAATTATAATCAATGTCAAATTAAAATATTTATGAATTGCTGATTAGAAAACCAACTTACTCTGTAAACTTCTTCCTAATCGAAAAAAACTTTAAAAACAAACTACCATATATACTCGAGTATAAGCTAACCCAAACACCAGCTGAGGTGCCTAATTTTACCACAAAAACTGCATTAAAAATGTGTTCAAAAACTTGGCTTATACATGAGTATATAAGTAAATTATATAATGAACTCAATTTATATTTATATAAATGGTAATATTTAAAAGTCATTACTTCTAAATTGATATTTTACTTTGAGATTTTTGTGTTCCAATCACTAATAATTATCAATGTATCTTGATTGCATAGTTGATCTATTCAGACTGAAGACACTGGTAGAACTTTTCCACTAATAATACATCACTAGCTTTAGTGATGTATGTGGGTCAAGAGGCAGTGGTGTGAACAGAGCAAGAGCATACTGCAGGGTTTAAAATCAGGAAAGGTGTGCCTCAGTGTTGTATCCCTTTTCCATCCTTGTTCAGTCTGCACACTGAGCAAATCAGCAGAGAAGATGGCTTATATGAGAAATTGTGGCATCAGGATTGGAGGGAGGCTTATTAACAACCTGTGTTATGTAGGTGATGCAATACTTGCTTGCTGAAAGTTGGAAGCACTTTGCTGATGAAGATCAGGATTTCAGCCTTCAGTATGGATTGCAACTGAATGGAAAGAAGACCAAAGCAGACAATGACAGAGAACATTTCGGGGGTCATATAGTGGGGAAGAAATGCGGTCTGAGCCCCCAAAATGGACCTAATCAAGAAGGGAACACTCCTGGTTGGGCAGTCAGGAGGAGAGAACGACTGACCGATGGTTCCTGGAGGACGCAGGGAAGAGGGCAGAGGAAGGGGGACCTGGACCGGCTCAGGGATGGGAAGAACTATGGGTGGTTCAGTCAGTGATGGGGAGGGTGTGGGAGGCCTGGTAGGGCCGAAGTAAGGGTAATGTAATAGAAAGTACTGAAACCCAAATGAAGGTTGAGCATGACAGTGGGACCAGGAGGAAAGCAGAAGGAAATAGAGGAAAAAAACTAGAAGGCAAAGGGCACTTGAAGTGGACTAAACACAGACATGTACATATTTAAATATAAGCATATATTATAAGGAGAGAATAAATCCAGATACATATATTTATATGTTTAGTACTAAGGTAGAATCTGAACCTTTGAACCTCACCCAGACACTCTCCCTCAAGTCAAGAGCACTTTTTTCTATTAATGTGGCATTTCAGGGTGCTCACTGGCCCAATGCGATCACTGAAGTCAAATAGGTTCATAAGCAAATGTGGTGAAGAAAACCAATAGTGCCCACCTATCAAAGGATATAGAGTCTGCGGTCTGAAAGCCTGAAAACAAACAATGGCCCTCTAGCTGAGAAGTATCCAAGCCCACACAGAAGAAGTGGCCATGAGGTGTCAAAAGGAGCAGTCCTCAGACTGTCTCCCTCCGGAGCCGGTCAATGAGGACGTGGGTGGATGAGCAAGAATGGCAAAGATAGCTGATGGTGCCTGGCTGTCAAAAGATACAACATCTGAGGACTTAAAAGCTTGAGGGTGAACAAACGGTCATATGGCCCAGGTACAACAAAGCCCACCATAGAAAAAGAACACCAGCCTGTGCGACCATGAGGTGTGGAAGGAACCAGATATCAAGCATCAGAGAACAAAAATCATATAATTGTGTGCCCTCTCTCGACATGATCGCTGAAGACAAAAGGGAACAGATGCAGACAGAGAGGAGAATGGTGCCCAGCTACCAAACGATAAGGTATCTGGGATCATGAAGGCTTGAAGGTGAACAAGTGGCCATCTAGCCCAGAGCAGCAAAGCTCATATGAAAGAAACACACTAGCCTGTGTGATTACGGGGAGGGGGAGATGTAAAGGGAACAGATTTCAAGCATCAAAGAACAAGAATCATATCACTACGAATGAGGGGAAGAGCAGAGTGGGGACCCCAAGGCACACTTGTGGGTAATTAGACACCCTCTTACAGGAGAGTCATGGGAAGGAGACAGACCAGTCAAGGTGCAGTGAGGTGGCGATGAAGCATACAACTTTCCTCTAGTTCCTGAAGGTTTCCTCCCCCCAACTTCATGGTCCCAATACTACCTTCCAAATCCAGCTGGACTGGAGGCGGTACACTGGTAGAGAAGGGACATGGAAATACAGGGACAGATGAACACCTTGGGGGCAGTAGTAAGAGTAGAGCTACTGGATGGGTGGAGGGAAAGTGGAGTAGAGTGGGAGAACCAACTATAAGGATCTGCACATAACCTTCTACTGGGAGGACAGACATTGGAGAAGTGGGCAAAGGGAGACATTGGGCAGTGTGAGTTATGACAAAACAATAGTAATTTATAAAGTATTGAGGGTTGATGGGGGAAGGGGAAGCAAGGTTGAAGGGGGAAAGATGAGGGCTCAAGTAGAAAAGTGGATGTTTGGAGACTGATGACGGGAGCATGCTTCTTTGCATGGCACAATATATGTGTTTATGTATTGTGAAAAACGATGTATGAGCCCACAATAAAATGATTTAAAAAAAGAAGAAGAAGAAGACCAAAATCCTCAAGTGGACCAATAGGTAGCATCATAATAAATGGAAAAAAGATAGAAGTTGTCGAGGATTTGCCTTGCTTGGATCCACAGTCAGTGCTCATGGAAGCAGCAGTCAGAAATCAAAAAATGCTTTGCTTTAAGTTAAGCTGCTACAAAAGACCTATTTAAAGTATTGAAGAGCAAGGATGTTGCTTTGAAGATGAAAGTGTGCCCGACTCAAGCCACATTTCAGTTGTATGATACGTATGTGAAAGACATTGAATACAGAAGACCAAAGATGAATCCATGCATTTAAACTGTGGTGCTAAAGAAGAATATTGTAAGTGCATGAACTACTTAAAGGAGAAACTAATCTGTATTGAAGAAGTACATCAAGGATGCTCCTTAAAGGCAACGCTGGCAAGACTGTGTTACATGCTTTGGAAGTATTGTCAGGAGAGGCCGGTTCATGGAGGAGGACATCATGCAGCAAAAATAGAAAAAGGAAATCCCTAATTGCGATGAATTGACACTGTGGCTACAATGGACTCAGACATAGAAACAATTGTAAGGATGGCACAGGATTGTGCAGTGTATCATTCTGGTGTGCACAGAGTCTCTGGGTCAGAGATGACTCAATGGCACCTATCAACAGTGCCTTACGGGTAAGGAGTCCAGATGGTGTAGTAGCTATGAGTTGGGCTGCTCACTGCAAGGCCAGCAGTTTGAAGCCATCAGCCGCTTTGCTAGAGAAAAACTGGGCTTTCTGTCCTTGTAGAGTTACAGCCTCAGAAACTCACAAAGGCAGTTCTTTCTTCTTCTAAGGGGATGCTATGAGTCGTCATAGATTAGTCATAGATCAGTGAGTGAGAACTTTAATGTGTATAAATTTGAATAATTTGAATGACTGGAGTTCCTTGCATGCCAATAGATATCCTATCACAGACAGCATTTTACTTCAGGATAGATCTTGAAATGTCCTTTCTGACAACAAATGCAACACTGCTCCTCTTAATTGTGTTATTCCGGCATAGAAAACTACAATTTTCTGTCTCATAGCACCACCCAATCAGTTGGTGAAAGTTACAGAGAAATGGATAAAAGAGCCATATGCCAGCACTCTCGCTGAAGACAGCAGGTGCATAAGCAAATGTGGCGAAGAAAGTCGATGGTACCTGGCTATCAAAAGATAAAGCGCCTGGGGTCTTAAAGGCTTGACGATAATAAACAAGCAGCTATCTAGCTGAGAAACAATAAGGTCCACTTGGAAGTAGTACACCAGCCTGTGTGATCATGAGATGTCAAAGGGATCAGGCATCAAAAAACAAAAAATGATATTTTGAATGAGGGGAGGTGCATAGTGGGGATCCAAAGCCCATCTGTAGGCACCTGGATAGCCCCATATAGAAGGGTGGTGGGGAGGAGATGAGCCATTTAGGGTGCAGTGTAGCAACGATAAAACATACAATTTTCCTCTAGTTCTTAAATACATCTGCCGCCCCTCCCCCACACCTTCCCCGATCATGATCCCAATTATACCTTGCAAATTTGGCTAGATCAGAGAATGTACCTTAGCACAGATAGAAACTGGAAACACAGGGAATCCAGTACAGATGAACCCCTTAGGAACAATGGTGAGAATGGTGATACTGGGAGTGTGGAAGGAAGGGGGGAGAGAAAGGGAGAGCGGATTATAAAGATCTACATACAACCTCCTCCCTGGGGGAAGGACAGCAGAGAAGTGAGTGAAGGGAGACATCAGGCAGTGTAAGATAGGACAAAATAATAATACTTTATAAATTATCAAGGGTTCATGGGCGAGAGAGTAGTAGGCAGGGAGGGGAAAAAAATGAGGAGTGGATACCAGGGGCTCAAGTAGAAAGAAAATGTTTTGAGAATGATGAAGGCAACAAATGTACAAATGTGCTTGACACAATGGATGTTTATGTGGATTGTGATGAGTTGTACAAATTTATGAATATATAAATAAATTTCACTTCATCACAAATGGGAACCTAATTTTCTGTGTAACCTTACCACACAGTCAATGAAGCCACAACGAGATTACAATATACACTTTTTTGTTGTAAGGTGCCATCAAGTCATTTCCTACTCACAGGAAAGAAGAAAACACTGCCCAGTCTTTCACCTTCCCCACAATTACTGTCATGCTTTCAATCTATGGTTGCAGTCATTGCCAATCCAGCTCATTGAGGATCATCCTCTTTCTCACTGACTCTCTACTTGACCAAACATTTTTTAGGGATTAGTCCCTTCTAATAACATGCCCGAGTAGGTGGAAAAGTCTCATCATCATCTTTCCTAAGGTGCATTCTGACTGTACTTCTCCTAAGACAGACATGTCCGTTCTTCTGGTCATCCCTGTTATGTGCAGCTTTCATTGCCAACTCTGTAATTCAAAGACATCAATTCTTCTTGTCTTTTTCATCACTATTTACCTATTGCTAAAAAATAAGATGCTCCTAAATGTTTATCAAAACGTATCTGTGGAGTCCTGAATTTTCGCTTTTGCTGATCTTGCTGGTGTAATAATTTCTACATAGCCAATTACTGGTCACTGAATATAGTTGGTTATAAGAATGAGCCATCTTGGAAGGAAGAGAGATAAATCCTAGAACCATCAAGAAAGAAGAACCTCTTGCTAACACGTTTGAGATCTCTGGAGTGGTGGGTGCATTGTGGCATTAGACAAAGCAACAAAGCTAGACCAAGACTAGAGGTTGAAGCAAAAAGAGTCCAAAGACTGTGTGTGAGGCAGAGTGATGGACAAATTTCCACACCCCCCGAAGCAAAGACCAAGGAGCCACATGACTGAGAGACTGAGGACCAGAGAAAGAGTTGGCTGCTGGCTGAGAAGCGCTGTGGACCAGTGACTGTGTCCTTATTTTTCTGGGGTTTATTAAGGAAATATAGACTATGACTTGGGATCAGAATCAACTAAGACATAAGTGAAATAATTGAGAATATAACTTTTTATGCTAACTACTGACCCTTGTATAACATCTTAGCTTCATTGGTTAGCCATTTCACACCAGTCTCCTGGTTCCTGCCAGTTCACATCTCTGTCATAAAAGCCTCTTAATCAATTTCAAGCTATCCTACTTCCCTTCATCCTCCAAGACCAGGAACTAGCCAACCTCCTAAAAGGTCCATACAAGCTAACTTCCATTTGCTGCTTCCCCAAGAATTTCCCCCTCACAAAGAGTCCCAATACTTAAATTGTATAGTCCCAGATTGTCATTTAGTGGGAGTTAAGATGGTGCTATAGAATAAGGTATAGACCGCTAAATCACCAGGTGAGCAATTCAAACCCATCAGATTTATTCTTAGAACGCCTACATACTGTGGTTGTGACTCAGAATGGATGTGATAGCAGTGACTGTTTTGATTTACAATATCATTACTAGAAAGGTCATGTAAAAATTATATATTTCACCACAGTCCTGCCCTGTTTCCCCTCCCTCCCACCCTGGGCAACCAATAATAAATTTAGGTCTCTAATTGGCTTTGTTTCTTTGTATTATTTTTTAGATTTTGCTCTAAATATGACATCTAATTATAGTCCAATTAGAATTGATGTCTTTAATAAGTATAGAAACATTCAATCATATGGGACCCTTTACCATTCCCTTCAGTTGTACAAGGGAGTATTAAACTATCCATTGGAAAATGGAATTATAAAATAGTGGAATTTGTCCCCTCATACATTGAAAATCTTATTAGGCAAATGCTATCATGTTTGCATTTAATAGCCAGGCCTATTTAAAATGACTTTAAGAGGACAAAGATAGTCTATTTTATTTCTCCAATTGACTGTGTTTCTTAATTCCCAAAATTCCATTTCTTTGATACTTTCTCATATCTCTTCAGCTGAAAATTTCTTTTAAACTTATACAACTGATAGAAACTTGCCATTTCATTAATCTAGAAATATGTTTTATTCTGCATTATTCCTGAAGGGTAGTTTTGCTGGATATCCAGTTTGGTGCTTTTTTCAGATTTTATGCTAATGATTTATTTTATTTTTTATTGTTTTGTTAGGTTTTTACACTTTATGGTATGATTAGGTCTTTTGTTGTTGTTGTTGAGCTTATTCTATATATGGAGTTTTCTTATTCCTGAATCTGTATGTTTACTTTCACTGAAATTTGGAAGATTTCTTCCATCAGTTCTTGAAATTCTTGTACTGCAGTATTTTCTTCCTCTCTCTTGAATCCCAGTCACATGAGGGTTGGACTTTTTTTTATAATTATCTTTGATAAATGATAAATTATATTATTTTCATATCTTATACCATCCACTATCTCCCTTCTCATGTTTCTGTTGTACCTCCCCCTGGTGGAAGGGGGAGGTGTTATATGTCAGTCATTGTAATTGGCTACTCCTTTTCCCCCCACCTTCCCCCTACTCTCATGATATCACTACTCCCATTACTGTCCCTGAGGGGTTTAACTGCCCTGGTCTCTCTATGGAGAGGTTTGTTTTGGTACCAGTGTGCATCCTCTGGCCTAACTAGATTTGTAAGGTAGAACTGGGGTCATGAGGGTGGGAGGTGGGGAAGTATTAAAGAACTAGAGCAGTGGTGTGTTAGTCCAGGTATATACACGAGGAATGGAACATTGAGAGAGCATCCCAACCGAGTGCAGTGCAAGTCCACAAGCATGGTATTAACCCATATGTCTGATACAATTCCATTAGGCCTCTTCAGACTCACGAAGTTCATGCAATGATGCCAAGACAATCACAGGCCAATGGGTGCAGAGTCTTGTTTATCCAATGGTAGTGGTAGAAGTATCTCAGCGCTAGTAGAGGCCTCACCGTGCCACCCCATGCATCTCAGCACTGGCAGGAGTCTCCTCGTGGCTTCTCCAGCCCCAGAGGTTTGGTTCCATCAGGGTAAGCCCATGTGGCTTCTCCTCCAGCTCCTCCAGTGTCCAAGACTCAGGATCTATATCATGCTGCCATGTTGTCTTATTGGTAGACTATCTCCAAGAGACTGAGTCAAGTCTGTATCCTCCAATTGGAAAATACTGCGGACCTTCCCAGAATTTTCAGGAGAAAGCCATGCCCACTTAGAGGACTCATTGGCTATCTCCGGATTGACAGACTAGACTTCACTCCTACACATCCAGTGCTGAAATTGACACAGATCCGTGAGTGCCACAAGCGAATCTCAACCTGTGGGTCACAACCCCTTTGGGGTTCGAGCAACCCTTTCACAGGGTCGCCCGATTCATAACAGTAGCAAAATTACAGAATTATAGTTATAAACTAGCAATGAAAATAACTTTATGGTTCGGGGGGTAGGGGGGTGCGGAACACCACAACATGACGCTATTAAGGATAGCGGTATTAGAAAGGTTGAAAACCACTGAACTAGAGGAATGTTGTGTATTTCATAGATGTTATACTGCATCTTAAGGGACTTGATTAAGTTTATGATTGCAAGAAAAATGCATAGTTCCAAATTAAAGGTGAAGAGTCCTGAAAGAAAGAATAGCAAAGGGCATGAATATAAAGTTTGTGAAAGTTTTCCTTGCATATCTTGTGTGAAATATGGAGAGGCCCAAGAAAATACTACACTTGCATTTCCTTTGTGGCACACCTCAGAAGCCTGATCAGATGGAATCTAAATAATTTAATATGAGACTAAGCCTGGCTTCTCTTGGCCCAGGAGACATTATCACCCTGTCCAACAAAGCATACCCTTTCCTAGGGAGGAACTTACTTATCTTTTTCTTTCAAGGATGCTTACTGTGTTAATATCCTGGTAAAGGTAATCAAGAACAAAGGACTGAGTACCTCTGGTTGCAGTATATACAGAAATAAGACAACTCTGAAATATAGTACTTCTCTTTATGCAACAGTCACAATACTTTTCTCTATATTTTCCGTTCTGCTATTTTATAGCTAGTGGTTTTATTTTTATATATTATATTGGTTCTTGAAGTACATACCCTTTTTATTCTTTTTAATTTCTCTTCTAAATGTGTTTATATTTCTGTTTGAACCACCTGTTTTTATTGTTACCTTTGGGGCATGAGTACTTTAAAATATAGTTTCTTGGGCTGAGCCCGGGTGGTGTAAGTGGTTGAGTGCTCAACTGCAGCCCGCGGGCTTGGTGGTTCAAATCCAGCGGCTCCTGGGTAGCGCCCACGACCACCAGAGGCAGTGGTGCCCACAAAAAAAAAATTACATATATATGTGTGTGTGTATATATATATATATATATATATATATATTTTCTTTAAAACTGTTGTATGATAAGTCATTTCTGCATCATCTTGGATTAGCTTTTTTTTATTATTTAACTGTTTCTTAGGGTATTGGTCATATTTTCTGCAATCTTGAATGTCGAGAAATTTGTACATATCCTGAACATTTATGTCATGAAATTCTAGTTTCTGTTAAAGTCCTCTGAGGAGTGTTGATTTATTTTTCTAATTTTAGCAGACAACCTACTTAGGTTCCGACCACAAATTCGATTTCACTTTCTGTGGTTGGTGGTTTCAGTGTCATTTCATTTTCAAAACCTTTAGTATGCTGTTTTGAGACCTCGTGACATCAGCCACTCTGCAGGTCATCTGAAATTTGGGCAGTGCTTTATATCATAGTTCACTACTCAAATCCATTGACATTGTTTTGTGTCTCTTGCACAAATGGCCAGCTCAGAGATGAGCCCATGATTTTTGTAAGTTTATACATTGAATTAGGGGATTCCTTTAGTTTCTCTCAGCATTGGACAGCTGACTGGTTCAAATCCATTAGTCACTCTATGGGTGGAAGATGACCTCAGAAAAACTATCAGGTTGCTATGATTAAAATGCCTTGATGGCAGTGACGTTTTTGAATTCCAGTGTTCTGTGTCTGGCCTTAGGAAAGGACTAAGAGAGAATGTGTATGAAAACAAAAAAAGGATTTTCCATTCACATTCTCTGGGTTTCAGAGACCTCGAGGAGCCCTGTGACATAGTAGTTACATGTTGACCTGCTAACCTCAAAGCCAGCAGTTCCCAAACTACTACCACTCTGAGGGAGAACAACAAGACTTTCTCCTCCTGTGAAGTTTAGTCTCAGACACCCACAGGGACCAGTTCTGCCATGTCCTCTAGGGTCACTGAGTCTGAATCGACTCGATAGCAACAAATGAAGGTTATGGCCAGAAGGATGAAGGACAGTTTTCTCTTGGAGTCGTTGTTGCCTGCACTTGTAGCATAGATCTACAACTACTGCTACTGCCCTCAGGAAAAGACAGGAAAGAAAAGGAAAAAGGAAGAAATCACAAAACTCACCCTCAGAAGGTTCATCCTTCACATTTTGACTCCCTCTCTGATCTGTCTGCTACAATTCACTTTTAGGTCATTGATTTTTATGCTGTTATTTGTTGCCATGAGTAGGTTCTGATAACTAGCAAGAAATCAGAAGAGTGAATAGTAAAGGGCCAACTGAATTCCTGCTTTAATAATTCAGATGACTATAGCAGTTTTTTGTTTTGTATTTTTCCTCTTTTCTTCTCATGATATATATAATATACATGTCATAATTGTCATTTTAATAATCTTCATCTGTACGATCAGTGTGTGTTGGCAGTTTTTTGAGATGGACTGGTGAGTGAACAAAGAATGTTTCCCAGAAATCTCTTCTAAATAGTTCAGACATGTGTATAAGGATCAGACAGTGGCCACAGAGTTAGAAAACCAGACAGAGTGTATGCTTGTCATTGAGAGGCAAGATTATGTACAAGTGAAAGAATAGAAACATTCTTTTGAAGGGGGACACGAGTATATTGTTTTATTTAAATAATTGGGGAGGTCTTACAGATATTATAATTGTCCATATATCAGTTATATCAAGCAAACATGCATATGTTGCCATCATCATTTTCAAAACATTATACTTTTGCTGTATTATCAACTCCTCCATTTTGCCCTCCATCCCCACCTTCCAAGAAGAATTAGTGAAAGTCAAATGAAGGGTGAAATTAATAGCAGGGCAGGAGAAAAGTAAAAGGAAATAGAGGAAAGAACATATTTATAGAGAAGTATAAATATAAGCATGTTTTATGTTAAAGTATTAAGGTAGCAGATGGACTTTGGACCTCTACCTAAGCCTTCGCTCAACATAAGAACACCTTGTTCTAGTAACTTGGCACTGTGAGATACCTTCCCTACACAACTGCTGAACACAAAAAGCATGCATAGGCAAATGTAAAGAAAGCTGATAGTGCTTGGTATTAAAAAGATAGAGCTCCTTGAGTTTTTTGTTGTTTTTTGGCTCCTAGAGTCTTAAAGGCTTAAAGTGGCCACCTAGCAGGGAAGCAACAAAGCCCACATGGAAGAAGCACACTAGCCTGTGTAATCACAGGGTGTTGACAGAATCAGGTATCAGAAGAGCCAAAACAAATAATTATATTAAAACAAACCATTATATTAATGAAAACAAGAGTTGGAATGGAGACGCAGGGCCCATCTCTAGACAATTAGACATTTCCTCACAGAAGGATCACGTGGGAGGGTTGATTCAGCCAGGGTGCAGTTTAGCACTGACGAAACACACAATATTCCTCACACACTGCCCCCTCACCAGCACCTCTATCATGGCCCTGGTACTGCCTCACAAATCCTGCTAGACTGGAGTATGCACATTGGTACAGATAAGAGTAGAAACTTCTGGGATGAAACATTTGGTTTCTTTTTGTGTTTGTGTGGGCATCACTGCCTCTGGTGATCGCGGGCGCTACCCAGTGCAGCTCCAGAGGGTTGCCGCTGGATTTGAATCGCCAAGCCCACGGGCTGCAGTTCGGCACTCGACCACTTACGCCACCGGGGCTCAGCCCCCATTTGGTTTATTAAGTAAAATTCTGTCCACCGAGTTATTTGAATACGGAGTCAACAGCTTTACTGCCTAAACTGTGAAAGCGTTTCTCTTGCTGTTAGAAAACTAAACTTTAGGAACTCTGGTGACACCGTGGTTAAGTACTTAGCAGCAAACCAAGATGTCCGTGGTTTGAAACACTCTCCAGCCGCTTCAATGGAGGAAAGATATGGCAAACGCTCATAAAGATTGCATCTTGGAGCAGTTCTATCCTGCCCTAAAGGGTCATTATGAGTTGAAATGGACTGCACAGAAACAGTTAATAAGTTCTTTTTTTAATTTTTCTGCATCACTGCCCTGGTAGAAGTAGGAAGCCCAGCCTTGCTCCTGGAGAGTTGCTGCTGGATTTAAACCGCCAACCCTGTGGGCCGCAGTCCCGCACACAGCCTCTGTGCCACCAGGGCTCAGCTATTAAGTTCTTATTAGGTTAGCCATCAATATCATTCTGACTCACAGAGACACTATGTACAACAGAGCAAAACACTGCCCAGTTCTGGACCATCTCTAAGTATTTATGTTTGAGCCCATGGATGCAACCAGCCACTGTATCAGTCCATCTCATCAAAGGCCTTCCTTTTTTTTTTTTTTTTTTTGACATCCCTCCACTTTAATAAACACTGTGTCCTTAAGGGACTGATCTCTCTTGGCAATATGTCCAAAGTATATAAGATGGATATCTTGCCATCCTTGACTCTAAGGATCCCTCTGACATTATTTCTTGCTGTTAGTCTTTCTAGCAGTTCATGGTACTTTCAATATTCTTCTCCAGCACCACAATTCAAATACGTCTATTCTTCTTCTCCAGTGTCCAACTTTCGCATGCATATAATGCAGTGGAGAATGCCGTGGCCTGGGTACGGTGCGCCTTCGTCCTCGGAGTAATCCCTTGGCTTCAGTACTTTAAAGAGTCCTGTGCAGCCGGCCTGTGTGATCGGGAGATGTCGTTGGGACCGGATAATAGGCACCAGGAGATCGCAAACAAAAAATTGTTGAGAATGAGAGGGGATCAGAGCAGAGACCCAAAACCCATCTGTAGACCAGGGGACATCCCCTCACAGAAGGGTCACAAGGAAGGGATGAGTCAGCCAGGGTGCAATAAAGCAGTAATGAAACAGACAAACAAACATTCCTCTCTCCTGACCCCAGTACTGCCTTTCACTGCAGGCTATACTGGAACAGGTACACAGGTATGATAAGAGATAAGAACCCGCTACACATAGAGTCCAGGAACAGGAATGGGAATAGTAATACCAGAAGGGTAGGGGGAAGGTGGGCAGAGAACAGTAGGAAGGGAGAACAAGTCGCAATGATTCACACATAAATACACACACACACACACACACACACACACCTCCAAAATTGTCCCTATGAACAACTAAAACCATGGGATGAGGGAGACAGCAGTCAGTGTAAAATGAAAATAATAATAATTTATAATTTATCAAGGGTTCCTGACTGTGGGGTGGGAGTGGAGAGGGAGGAAAAAAGAGGAGCTGATACCAAGAACTCAGATAGAAAGTAAATGTGTAGAAAATAATGATGGCAACATATTTACAAGTATGCTTGATACAATTGATGTATGGCTTGTTATAAGAGTTGTAAGAGCCCGCAATCAAACGATCTTTTAATTAGAAAAAAAGGTCTTGTACTGTAGATTTACCTAATGCAGTACAACTTTTGATGTCTTGACTGCTGCATTGATTGTGGATCCAAGTAAGACAGAATCTTTGACAACTTCAACCTTTGATCCATGGTACTGTCAATATTCTTCATCAGCACAACCTACTTCACACTTTTTCTGAGTTTTAACCTTTGGAATATTCCTCCTGTTCTGTTTGAATGAATGCTTCTTTGATTGCTCTCAATTCTGTAGCTTCTTCTCTTTTCATAGTTTATATGGATAAATAGCTTTCTAGGAACCCTGATTGTGTAGTGAATAGAAGTTGGGCTGCTGTCTGCAAGGTAATCAGTTCAAAACTAGGAGCCACTCAGTAGGGAAAAGACTGGCCTTTCTACTCCTATAAAAAGTTAGTTTTGGAAACTCACAGGGACAGTTCTACTCTGAACTATACGACTGTTATAAATTGGCATCTACTAGATGACTGAGTTTTTGGTGTAAGGCACGATCACAGTCTATTCCCTATTTCTTTTTTTTACATTTTTCTTTTTTTTTTTTTTTACAGTCAAGCCCATCATCTCCAGAACCAGCCAGTCTTCCTACAGAAGATATTAGTACAAATTCCAATGGCCCCAAGCCCACAGAAGTTGTGTTGGATGATGACAGAGACGATCTTTTTGCAGGTAATTTTGAGTATCTTTGATTTTTAATATCGATGAACAATAGTATATATCCTATTACAGAAAAGATAATTATTTAGAACAACTTTGAAACCTTGTGCAAAGTATAAATCTTTTTGTCAAAAACTAAAATAGAGAATTAGCAACTGTATATCACTTTTTGAAAAATGTCTGTTGTTAAGGAACAAAACTCTGTGATCCTTCTGCTTTTAGGCCATTGGAAATAAATCACACATTATAATTTGATGATTATTTTGGACTCAAAATAGAGTGGTTGTGGCATTCATTCTTTAAGATATGGCAGCAGTTGTATTCTCTATATTACTGAACAAACAACAAAGCAAAATTTAGCTGTGAATTTTTTTTTTTGTGGCATCACTGACCTGGTGGTAGTAATAGCTGTGGATTTAAGAATCACCTTAATTATATTCTGTATGTCTCTGAAATGCATTTGATTTTAGTACAGTGCTGCACATGTTCTGTTTTGCACTTTGAGGTGAATTAATTCATGCTTGAGAAATTTATTTTGATAAGGGAGCAAGATTTGTTATCCCTCCTAACCTAAAATATGCAGTCAGTCCCTAGATGAGAGATGAATTCCATTTCTAAATCTGTCTCCAAGTCAAATTTATATATTAGACCGGACAATTACTTTTGATTTGTATCTAATTTAGTTACTTGTTTGTCTTAGTTTATTATTCTTCACCTTTTTATGCAAAAATTAAGGAAACACTTCCACTTTAAAATATTTTTAATATTACAGTAATAATAGCAATGTTTCTGTATATGTGATAGACCACAGTATGTGCCTTGATCTTTACAGAGGTTAGCTTTTCAGAGATTAGTTTGGAATTATGAGTTGTTGGTTTGTTCATTACTCAAGGACTGCCTGTATATGTTGAACTATTCAAAATGATTACTTCAAGATTAATCAAGAGGCAACTTAATTTTTAATATTAAGAAGCAAATACTTCCTAAGAATTAATTACGCACAAAATAAAACAATACACTGTGTATTTATTTAATAGTTTAATTTACCTGAACTAGCTTTATAGTGGATCAGTACTGAAATGAAATTTTTAAAACAGTATTCTACATTTTTTTTGCACAATGTGCTAAAAGAAACACTTCCATAGTAATATTCTGCTTTGTTAATTCTATTAAAAAATTGCCACCACAAATAGATTGATAGATGTTATCGTTAATGAAAATTTAAAAGTATGATACCAAGTACCTAATATATTTCCTTTTTCCTTTTCTTTTCTCTTCTCATTTTTTTTTAAGTTACCTTACAACATAGAGTCAAAATCTTAGTTAACCAAAGTTGTAATATTCCTTTTTGTTTCCTTTGTGGATTTTTTTTCCAGGCAATCCTTTAAAGTTCTTTCATGGCAATTGTGTTTTAATCTAAAAGATGACACAAGTTCTTTCTCTACTAAGCAGGTACCATCTAAAATTGTATGTATTCTAGTGGTATAGGATCATACATAGATGTTTTGGATTATCCATTTTATGACAGATAAACCTGCCTCACAACCAGGTTTCCATATAGATGAATATGCAGAAAGCATCTAAAATTGAGGTTTGTGTGTGTGTGTGTGTGTGTGTGTGTGTAAAGAAAGTGCGTTGTATTGCTGTGTGCATAGCATCATAAAATAAGTCAAGTGAAGAGTATGTGATATGTACCTACTTAGCTTAATTAGAAAAATTTGTAGTCTAAATTTACGTAGATTTCTGTACTATTGTGATTAAAATGTCCATGTCATTATTTGTGTGTGTGTGTGTGTGTGTGTGTGTGTAAAGAGAGTGAGAGAGACTAAAGCGTAACAAATAGCTGTTTGCTTTGTTAACTTGCAAGCATAAGGATTTTTTAATGTGTTATCTTTTACCTTAAACACAGTTGCATTTTTTATTAATTTTAGGTGACTTGCTCCAACATTTTTGTATAAATGAATTACTGCTGCACTTGTATTTTATTTATAGTGCATTTAAGCAGACCTGTTATTCCTGTATCTATAGTGATAAAAGCTATTGTCCAGTATTGAGAACATGTACTAGATTAAATTTCCTTCTGTAATAGAGGACAGATGTAGATACTGCATCAGTGATCTAGACATTGTGATTCTTCCTAAAGTTATAAAGAGAGCATATTATATTGGTACATAGGCTGATAATAAGTTTTTGATAACATTCCAGTACCATGGCAGAAGTAATACCAGAAAACATGCAAGTGTTAAAAATTACCTGCTTACTTAGAATGTCATCAGATGTGGTTAATTTTAGCTATGGAGCTCCCCTCTTTCACCATTGGTTAGATCCACTGCTCCTCTGTACATACTTGGGAATTCTTCTGAAGGACCAGGGGAGAGTGAACAAATTGCCAATAATAAAGTTGTTTCTCCCAGAGTAGCTAGCTTATTTCACTTAAACTGTTCAGCACATGATGTCAATTGAAAGTGTAATATCTTCTGTTTCAAAATCCCAACATCTTCTATATAAATAAAATATCAACAGAATTAATTTCTGTTTAGTCCCCAAATATATTTTCCAAAGTAAAATTAGCATGGTGCTAATAGGGCATTTTCCTGAACCATTAAGATCTGCTTTAAATTAAAGCTTGTAATTTTAGTGTCCTGGTTTACTTAAGCGAAAAGAAGTGACGTCTTTTTTTTTTTTTCCCAGTGATTTTATTGGGGACTCTTACAGCTCCCCATTCAATACATCAATACATTCAATACATCATTTGTATTAAGCATGTTTGCACACATGTTGCCATCTTCATTTCTAAATATTTTCTACTTGAGCCCTTGGTATAAGCTCCTCTTTCCCCCTCCTTTTTTTTTTTTAAAGATCATTTTGTTAGGGGTCCGCACAACTCCCATTATGATGAGCTGTTAAGGTACAGTGTGGTAACAATGAAATATGCAACTTTCCTCTAGTTCTCAAATGCTTCCTTCCACCCACTATCATGATCCCAATTCTACCAGACAAATCCAGCTAGACCAGAGGATGTACACTGGAGTTGGAAACATGAGGAATTTAGGATAGATGTTCCCTCAGGACTAGTGGTGGGAATGGTGATACTGGGAGGGTGGAGGGATGGTGGAATAGAAAGGGGGAACCAATTTCAGGGATCTACATATAACCTCCTCTCTGGGGCACGGATGACGGGGAAGTGAGTGGACACAATGGACAGTGTACGATATGAGAAAGTAATAACAACTTGTAATTTATTAAGGGTTCATGGGGGGGTGGGTGGGAAGGGAAATATGGGGAGCTGGTACTAGAAGCCTACGTGGAGGGAGGATGTTTTGAGAGTGATGGCAACAAGTGTGCAAATGTAGCCTGCATACAGAATTAGCAGAGATCTCCTCAAGAAGGACACCATGGGAGGACTTGCTTTACCTAACTTTAGCATGTACTATACAGCCACGTGGTCAAAACAGCATGGTATTGGCATAATGATAGATACTCAGACCAGTGGAAAAGAATTAAAAACCCAGAAATGATAACATCAGCATACAGACAACTGATCTTGATAAAGGCCCCAAAAATCTCAAATGTGAAGCGGATGCCTTTTTCAACAAATGGTGCTGAAAAAAATGGATATCTACCTGTAGGAAAAAGAAGTGAAATCTTTAGAAGAATTGAAGCAAACTTTATATAACAATAAGTTGAGCTTCAAAGCAATCCTATAGGGTGAAGAACTGCGCCAAAGACATTCCTAGGCTATCATCTAGATGGGAGCGGATTGCTTAGTCTTTTTCTCCTGCAGAACTACAAGTAATTAAAGCCACCTACCTTTTGGTTAACAGCCAAGAGTTTAACCATTGTGCCAGAAATCAGAATCTGCTTACTGAAAAACTCATTGCCATCAAGTCAGTTCCTATGCATTGTGACTCTACAAGACAAAGTAGAAATGCCCCCATGGATTTCCAAGACTTTGAATTTGGGGAAGTAGGAGGTCTAGTCTTTTGTTCTTGGTAAGTTCAAACTGCCCATGGTAAACCCCTTGTAGCCTACTACACCATAAGGATTAGAACCCAAGTGCTTCATTTACTTTTCTGTTCTCCCTCCCATATAAAATAAGATTGAAAAATTAAAATTTAACCATACCGATACGTCATAAAGTTGTTTAATCTTACAATTTTTGTCTGTGGTTCTGTTGCCAATAATCTTGCTTTTATATTTTGTTTGTAGAGCTTTGTGTGTTTGCTAGTTTGTTTCTGTTTATTATTTGTAAAGATCTCTTCCCTCCAGGCTCTGAAAAATTGTTTCTTTTTTCTTTCTCATATTGGTTCCATTTCTTAAAAAAAAAGAAATACCAGCAATTTTAGTTGTCTGAAAATTTTTTTATATATTGTGAAATATTTATTTCTTTTTTAAAATATAGATTTTATTGGGGGCTCTTACAACATGTAATACATCGTTCGTATTAAGCATATTTGTACACAGGTTGCCACACTCATCTACGTTATCTGCTCGAACCCCTCCAGCATACGCTCCTCTCCGTTAGCTGTCTGAAATTTTATAGAAGCTTTTAGTTCTTAAAGAGACATTTAGAGTCTGCTTTCAGCACCCGGTACCTCTTTTGTTTATATCTTCTGATTTTATTATTTGAAAGATTTTTCTTATTCAAAAAAATTTTAATATAAAACTATGAGGAAAATATGCTAAGTAAAGATTCTCATTTACAAGTTAATCAGTTAAACTTGATGAAATATTAACCCGGTTGACCTTATTTTAGGGGAAAATGCTATTATTACTATGTAGTTATGAGTATTACAATGACTCACTAACTACTATTATTGCCTTCTAAACTTTTAAGAATCTAGAATCCTGAGGTTAAGAATCTGGAAACCACTGGTTGACTTTTATGCTTCCTTATATTCTTGCTTCTCTTTACCTAGAACCATTTATAAAGGCCAGCAGAACAGTGATTTACAGTATGATCACGGGTTATAATTTTCACTTGCCTGGCTATGGTGTTGCTTAGACAATTTCATTCTGATGAATTCCTCCACCACCCTATCTACATCTCCTCAGATCAGTTCAGCAATTCTTCCTGCTTTTTTTCCCAGGAAGGATTATCTCCCACCCAAACAAATTATAATTTGTTTTGTAGTTCATATATCAACTAAATGTCTTACTTACATTGTAACATTCATTTCATATGTCTTTCATTATTATTTACATTCCACATGATTATGTCTTGTTTTCTCAACTAGATTATAAACTCCTTGAGGGCAGGTATAGTATTTTGTCTTTTTCTCCTTTGCACTTAGCACAAAGTTACATAGTGTGTAGACACTCGATATGTTGGTTTGGCTTGATTTTAAGTATGTTTAATTTTGATTTTTCATGTGAATGAAAGCATCATAAATTAAGACCTAAAAATATATTTGTTTATGTTATAGTAATCTGTTCAACTAATATGCAATGCCATGGATAGTAATCTTTGGCAGTTGTCGCTTTAGATTACTAACTCTGGATTATCCATAATGGATTTTTAATTGGAACATCTGGACAGCTTTCTGCCATAAAATTTTTGTTCTTCTATCTAAAATGATCATAAAATAATCTTGAATAAAATATTTGCGAGGTAAGTTGCCACAAGTGTAAGATATGTAACAAATCGATACACAAATGAGTGTGAAATTGTCCACATCATTGCTCTCTTAGTTTTATCCCTGTTCATTCAGGTGGATGATTAAGCTGGTTTGTGAAATTTTTCCAGAAACCAACAGTCACTGTTGGTTTTAAAGTTAGAGTGAACAATTAAGGAAGATTCATAAAACTGCTTTGTAAGGCTATTTTATTTATACCAAATGTTCTTCCTAATTCATTAACTGTTGCCAATGTCCCTAACTAACTTGTTTAATTTATATTTAGAAGCCACAGAAGAAGTTTCATTGGACAGCCCAGAAAGGGAACCTATCCTCTCTTCAGAACCTTCTCCTGCAGTCACTCCTGTTACTCCTACTACACTCATTGCTCCCAGAATTGAATCAAAGAGTATTTCTGCTCCTGTGATCTTTGATAGATCCAGAGAGGAGGTATGCAATAATGTTTTTATTCTAAATTAATAGGTCTATTTATTTCTTTCTCAACATCATCTCTTAATTAAAACCTTACAAATAGTTGGAGGAAAGAATTGACTTATAGCTTTATCCCCACCAGTCTTTAACCCAGTGACCTTGGGCACATCAATCCTTTTTAACACTAAGAGTTTGTTATTTTTGAACTTAAAATTATAATATACATCTATCAGGCTGCTTTTGACAATCAAATAAAATAATATATGAAATTGGTCTGAAAACTGTTAATCACAGAATCGTATTTAGAGTGATTTTATTTGTTAATATCATGTACTAGATACTGTTAATACATAATAGTTGTTATCTACTCTTTTTATTATGGTTGCCACTGCTGTTGAATCCAGTCTAACTCATACTAGCAATCCTGTAGGACAGAACTGCTTGTTAAGACTGTAAGTCCATACAAGAGCAGACTGCCACCTGTTTCCCACAAAATGATTAGGTTTAAACCATTATTCTGTAGGTTAACATGCTTGACCTGACCACTGACCTTCAAGACTCTACTTGGTAGAATAAAATATATAATTTTAAAGCTTGTCATAGTTATCATTTTTAATCGTACAACTCTTTGACGTTAATTATACCTGCAATGTTGCCAGCATCACCAGTATTTATTTCCAGACTTTTTCATCATCCCATAAAGAAGCTGCACCACTAAGTAATAACTCCCACTTCTAGCCCCTAGTAGCCACCAATCTACTTTATACCTTTTTATGTTTGCCTATATGCATATCGTGTATGAGTGGGATCATACAATATTTGCCTTTTGTGTCGGACTTACTTCACTCCGTATAATGTTTTTAAGATCCATCCTGGCTGTACCATGTATCAGAATTGTATATGTTTAAAAGCCTTTTATCTAGATATAGATCATTAAAATGACTATGGTTTTAAAAACTAAAACTACCCACCAGGGCAGTGATGCCACACACACACACACACACACACACACACACACAAAACTAAAACTACTACAAGAGATGATCGAGGAATATGTTTTTTGGAGATCGAGCCAGGCATAAAGACTAATTAACTCATTCGAATTATAAAGATAAGTAAAACTAGTGTACAGTGTTAGATGTCTGCATAAAAACTCTGTTGTAGTTCTCAGCTACTAACCAAAAAATGATTTAAACCTTCTAGCCATCTGTGGGAGAAAAAGACTTGGTGTTCAGCTCCCCTAAAGAAGACAACTTAGGGGGCTGAGCCCCGGTGCCGTAGAGGTTGTGCACGGGACTGTGGCCCACTGGGTTGGAGGTTCAAATCCAGCAGCAGGGCTGGACCTCCTACTCCCACCACTAGAGGGCAGTGATGCCCCAAAAAAACAAACAAACAAAAAAGACAACTTAGAAAACCTTAGGGGGCAGTTTTGTTTTGTTCCAGAGGGCTGTTGTATGTGGGAATCAATTATCGGCTACACATAACAGAAAAGTCACCGTAGTGGTTATATCGACAGAGTTGTGGCTGAAGTAGATGCAGGATCTGAAGGCTTTCTGGGGAAAGCCTGTTTCTTGACAAAGGTTCTGGCTACAGATGTGTTCACTTTGTGACAGTTTGTTAAATTGACAACACTTTCCTGTATGCATGGGACAGTTCAAGTAAGATTTTCTTTTAAAAATGCATGTAAGATGGAGCCCATAAAAAAGGGGGATTATGGCTAAGAAATTTTACTTTTCTGTATATTGTCTTAGACTGTTAATATTCCTTTAAAAACTCTGACTATTTAATAATCTCCAAGTTTTCTTCCTGGGACTAACAAAGCTCTCTTTTGAGGGGTGAGGAGGCATCACTGCCCTGGTGAGAGTAGGAAGCCCAGTCGTGCTCCTGGGCTGCTTAACAAAGCTCTCTTACAGGGTTACTGTTTAGAATACGCACTTAAAAGTGAGAGTCCTGTACAACTGCATAGGGTTTTGTTTTTTCTATGCACTGTTTGTTTCAGTGAGCTCAGTAGTAATTGACTTGAAAGAGACAAGGTTGCTTTAAATATTATACATAATTTCTCAAGGGCTGATAGGGATCACAAAAGTGCAACTTATAGAGAGAGAATTTATAAGATTTGAGATATTACAAGTAATCTAGAGGTGATTTAAAACATACAGGAGGGTATGTATAGGTTGTCTGCTGGTTATGAAAGAAAAAAGGTACAACTTTGAATGGTAGCATTTTTTAAATTTTGAAAAGTTATTTCAATAATCTGAATCTGGAGATTCAGTATATGAAATTTTGAAATCTATAATGTTCATAAAGAAAATTAAAACCTTTACCCTATATCTGGGGGATTTTAAGAATACACAATTCGGGCTGAGCCCTGGTGGCATAGTGGTTGTGCGCGGGACTGCGACCCACTGGGATGGAGGTTCAATTCCAGCAGTGGGGCTGGGCCTCCTACTCCCACCACCGGAGAGCAGTGATTGCCCCCCCCCCCCCAAAAAAAAGAATACGCAATTCTCCATTACGTCTACAAATATATTTTTTCCTACTATGTGTGCTTTTTTACACAGACAGAATATGAGAAAACGTTCAATGATTTTCAGAATAGAGTGCAATTGTTTTTAACTCTGATAGTGACTCTCAAAATAAAGGGTGGAAATTTTAGTTATGAGTATTAGTATCTTTAACATAAATTAGATTGCTTTCTTGAACACCAAAATAATAATAACCTCTTATAGATTGAAGAAGAATCAAATGGAGATCTTTTTGATATCGAAATTGGAGTATCAGATCCAGAGAAAGTTGGTAAGTTAATACTTGCATGTTTTTTATAGCTATATTTTTTATCACTGATTTGTTTGCATTACTTTACTACATGAATCATTGCGGTGTTAAAATACTACTTTTTATTTTTAAGCTAGCGATTTGTAATAATGTTTGACTTTTCTTTTAGGTGATGGCATGAATGCTTACATGGCATATAGAGTAACAACAAAGGTGAGCCTTATTTGGTAGTCTGCTTTTCAGGATTTGTAGAAACTTGTATATGATAGATCTGTTGGCAATAAACCTTTCTGTATCATGAACAGCCACATTAAGGAGTTTGGGCTTCATCTTCAGCATGAGAGGAACCGAATGAAGACTTCAATAAGACTAGCACAGTTAGACTTTTTTTTAGAGTGATTTCTCTGCCTCAGTATGAATTATGAGGGTCAAAACAGAGGTCAGGATTTCCAGTTTGAAGACCATTGCATGATTAAAAGCTTTTAAACTTTAAAAGAGTGAGAGAGAGTGTGTGTGCAGTGGCTCTAAGAAGTCAGAGATGGTTCTGGAGCTCAATGAAATAAATGGGGTATTTACTCTTTTAGGTATGTAATTTAGAGATGATATAAAGCATCAAGTAAGTTATGCATAGGATATATACAAATACTGTTTCATTGTATATAAAGGACTGGAGTATTGTCACAGTTTTGATTCCACTAGGGTCCTAAAACCAATTCCCTATGGAGACCGATAGTAACAACTGTCTAGGAGGACAGAGAGAAATATTTAAGACTCATTACCATAAAGTTATATAGTGTATGATGTGATGAGTGGAGGATAGAAGAAAGCAAATATTTCATATCCTCTTAAATTTCTGTGTTGATTTTTTTAAAAACAACTATGCCTATTTTGTTCCCAATTATGAGAATTGGATACCATTTTATACAGCTACTCTGTATTCTTTTGCAAAATAGAGTAGTATATGTTCACAGGTGTGTATGAAATTAACTTAAGTTGCTTAATAAATAAAAAATTGAATTTCCTCTTCTTCATTCACAGACTTCCCTTTCTATGTTCAGTAAAAGTGAATTTTCAGTTAAAAGAAGATTCAGTGACTTTCTTGGCTTGCACAGCAAATTAGCAAGCAAGTATTTACATGTCGGTTACATTGTGCCACCAGCCCCAGAAAAAAGTATCGTAGGTAAGCATAAAGCTAAAAAAAAAGTTTTCTTAGTATTACTCAGATCACCATTATAACACATACTGAAGTCTAAAGGAAATACAGAATTGAAATATTACATTTATGGTAATCATCCATTAGTTGAAGAACATATAGCTAATAATGATATTTTAATGTGTATAATATAAAAACTGCTACCATAGATTCCATTTTTACTTAACGCAATCCTACAGGATAGAGTAGAACAGCTGCTTGAGGTTTCTAAGGTTAATCTCTGTGAGCTAACTCAGCTGCAGCTTTTGCCCAGGACATAGCTAGTGGGTTTGAACCGTCAACCATGTGCTTCGCAGCCCAGTGCTTAACCCACTGTGGCATGAGGGTTTCTTATATATAATAAGATTCCAAACTTACTGCCCTAGAGTCAGTGCGGACTCATAATAAACGCCCTGTGGTTCCTGAGACAGTTATGGGAGTGGAAAGCCCAGTCTTTCGCCCATAGAACTGCTGGCTATGCATATTGCAGCCTAACACATAGCTGCTACACTAGCAGGGCTCTTCATATTAAATAGTGTTATTCAATATTAGATCAGAATTTTCCAGGTTGAGAAAATGGAAACCCTCACCATTTTTGATCAGTAAAGTAACACTCTCTGAGTCATACTGGTTATGTGCTATCAAGTCGATTCCCAGTCACAGTAACTCTACAGGGCAGGTTTCCTAGGCTGTCATCCATATAGGCCCAAGTCAGCAGGGCTTCTCTTACATGGGCCTGCCTTGTGGGTTCAGACTGCCCACTTTTCTGTTAGCAACTGATTGCTTACCCGTTGTCCCACTAGACCACTCCGTCATAATAAGAAACAAAAGCAAAACTCAGTGCCATCACATCAGTTCTGATTCCCAGCAACCCTCTCTAGGGGTTCTGAGACTACATCTTTATGGGAACAGAGAGCCTCATCTTTTTTTCAAGTAATTGCTGGTAGATTTGAACCACTGACCTTGCCATTAACAGACCAAGACTTACCAAGACAGTACCACTAAGGCTCCTATATTACATAAATAGTGCATTTCAATTGAAAATAGAAGAAACTAAATCCTAACTGCATTCTTCTGTATTACTCATACTGTTAGCCTTCAGAGGGAAATAAGAGACCCTGGTACATAGGACCCTGAGGGCCCCTAGTCGCTCTTCAGGTCTAAAAAATTGCTCACTTCCCTGGATCAATTTTCAGCCAAACAATATGTCTATATTGGGTAACAATAACACCAGCAGGTATGTACAACTTAGAGTAATCAGCCAGTTAGATCAGCCCAAGAACAACTTCAGAAGGGTGGGAAAAGAAAGAGGAATGGGGGGATTTGGGATAAATGATGTTGCATTAGGAGAACTGCATGTGTATGAATTGTTCATTCGCAAACTAATTTGCTCTGCCAGGCTTCACCTAATGCAATAAAAGTTTTAAAAAGACAGATAATGACACAGCCATGTTCATATTATCCACAAACTGTGGCAAATTAAATTATAGCAGTTGATTGTCATTGACCTTATTTAATAGGTAGTTAAAACTAGGGCAATCAAGGTTCTATAACGTGTCCCAAGTAGGATAGTCAAACTGTTTTGAATAGAGGCTATCCTATTCCACTTTATTACCACTATTCTATTTTCCCTCCTTATTCTGGTATGATTATTTTAGTATGGTTATTTACATTTTTTTCACATGAAACAGAGAGCTTTCCAAACTGTGGAAATAACTAAGGCAATATTGTTACAAAATTGTCCATCAGTGTTCATTTAAATTCAATTAAATTATTTCAAAAAATGTTTTTTATATCACTTCATTCCAAAAAAGGATTTTAGGCAAATTGAAAATGCATAAAATATAGAAGTAAATATGTGTGTATAAATAACCTTAGCAAGAAGAGTATTTGTGATCAGAATAGTACAGTGAAGTTCCAAGTAATGAAGTGCCTCAAAATATGTGCCACTGAATCTCGAACACATAAAGATGAGTAATAAGTTGATCTCTGAACCCCTTGATGGCCAATCAAGGACAGCAGCAATCACTTAGAAATTACCTTTTGTTATTAAAATTTTTAAAGGGAATGTATTTTGGTAAAAGTACATAAATAGATTCCCCTTCAACAGTTTGCATACAAATTGTTCAGTGAAATTGATCACATTCTTCATATAGATTGTTTCTGCATTCTTATTTCTGCTATAGTTGTTCCACTCCCAGTAACTTAGTCTCATTGCTAACCCCATCTTCTCTCTTATGCTTTAGTGAAACAGTTGTCCACTTCGTCTGATCGAGAGTTGTTTTTTATTTTAAAAGAATGCAGTATTCAAAGGTGACAGTGTTTACTTTGTGTCCTATCCTATTTGGATGTGACCTATTTTAAAAAACAAAAATATAAGCACATGGCTTTGGTGGGGGGGGGCTTTTGTGACAGCATTATTTCATGGGAACCATTACAACTGAGCAACAACAGTTGAAGACATATAAAAGGCAAATGTTAGGATAAGGTGGGTATTTTTCCACAGTGGCCCATAATGGCTGTCTCCAGGAAGGAGCATGTGTAGGAGACCCTTAATCTCAATAAAAGCAAAACAGGAAAGAGCTAAATCTGAGAGATTATTTCAGCAAAGTGTAGTAGATGGGAAAATTGGCATCTCACTTTTAATAGTCTAATCAGAGGAAAAAATTTTAGGTGTGTGGGTTTTCCTTTCAAGTCCCCTCCCCTCAGCAAAATTATTAACCCAAACATTAATTGATGTCACATTCATTAAATGAACAGATCTAGGAATAATTGCATTGTTTTCTAATTCTTTTTTAAAACAGCTTTTTGAAATGTGGTTTATTTGCCATGTAATTACCTGTTTGCAGAGTGACTTATAATATTCATAGAGATCTGTATCCATTGCTATAACCAAAGTTTAGAACATTTTCTTTGTCCCCCAAAAAAGGAAGCTGGTACCCCTTAGTATTCACCCTTCCTAACTCTTCACCCCCAATCTCTCCATACTTGCTAGTCCTAGACAACTTTGAATCAACATTCCATTTACAGGTTGCCTACTATGAGCATTTTATATAAAGAGAATATCGTGATCATTTGTGATCCTTGGTAGCAGCTTTCTTTCACTCTGCATAATATTTTCAAGGGTTTGGGTTAGTTTTTTTTTCATATTGTAGCATTTTTCAGAATTGCTACCTTTCCTTCAAAATCCTTGACAGGAAAAAGAATAAGGAAAACTAAAAGAAAAATCTATACTAGTATTAGAATAAACATTGAATTTCCAATTTAGAGATGATTACTATGATTTTTATATTTAAGTTTGAAATTGTCATTAAAGGTATGGAAGAGAGAGCATGTTATTTTAACAATGCTAAATCAAGTGTGGTTGGTTAATAGAAGCATGTTTTTCGAATTAGCAGCAAGGAAAACATTTAGCAAATTCATGCAATATACTTATTTTTCTAGTCCCCAAAGTAAAGAAACACTCTAATTATTGCTCATCAGATATGAAAATGTTGCTTGAACTTGAAGTCACTGATTTGAAGTTCTGTTATGCATATTGCATTGCAAGCACATTTTAATTTACCAAGCTTGAAATACAAAAGAATTGGTTAAGTACTCAGTAACCCAAAGGTTAGTAATGAAAGATAAAGCAGTCCGCTACTGTGAAGGTTTCACCCTGGGCTCCCTCTGCCCTGGGGGCTGCTCTGACTTAGAATCAACTCCAGGGCAGCAGGCTTGGTTTTGTCTTAAGCATTTACATAAGTGAACAACTTTATGGGTTCTCTAGTATCCTGAGATTTAATCCCTTTCAAAGTTCTCTTTTTAAGTGAGATAATAACTAAAATTTTAGCGTTTGTTCCTGTCAAGCTTTATCCTTAAGTTATGCCAAAACAAAGTGAAAAAGATGTTTTTACAATACTATAAATGATGGGGCTTATTTACATTTTTCAAAGGCATGACGAAGGTCAAAGTGGGTAAAGAAGATTCATCATCCACTGAGTTTGTGGAAAAACGGAGAGCAGCTCTTGAAAGGTAATTCTAGACAATATATTTATTATGCTTATGTTTTTTAACTGAAGTAGTATACATATAATTTTACAGCATAATTAAATTTTTTTTCATAATGAAATTTTAATGGTTACTTTTTTCAAGTATTGTTGTTGAGTTATACTAAAAATACCTTTAAAAACTTAGTAAGAAATTTGCTTCTTTACCAGTAACCTGCTGTATACTTTTTCAGTTTTTGTTGTTTCATTAATTATTTTTAACAAAGCAACAGCTATTTTGATGTCGTATAGTATAGGCAAGAATATAGGGTCATAAACTATAATAGGGCTTCAAAATATACTTGGAAAATGGAATTAAAAGATAATGGGGTGTTTCCATGAATATTTTGAAATTCCTCATATTTAAGAATAAAGTAAACACATTCTAGCTGAAGTTAACAGGAGCAGCCCGATGTACAACAGGAACCATGAGTACTGTGAATGGGGGAAGTACTGACAAAAATATTTAGATGTAAGTAACCAATAAGGATCACTTGTGATTAAATCCCTTCTAACTCTTAGGAAATTATGCTGAGAGCTGTGTGTGATACTTATAGTTCATTTAAATTCTTTATTTTGAATGTTACTTAGAGTGGATATCATTAAATGTGACTTTTCCCCCTTCCTTGTTTTTGTATAATTCATTTTTATACATTCATTGTTGCTTCAGTTGATTAGCTGGATGTTGATGTATATGTTGTACTCTGCTTAGAGTATATGACTTTATTTCTTATTATCTATGAAGGCTTGTCTTCGTTGTTGCAGACTAGAATGGATAGGAGGAATTCCATTTCCAAAATCTTACCATTTACTTCTTCCTCAAGCTAAAAATTTGAGAAAACAAAATTTGAAAATATTGTAAAGCTCAACTTTTTGAACAGACTGTTCATGAATTGGGAATTAACCTATACTTGAAAGGTTATATAATTTCATAGGTGTTTTTATTTTGGGGGCAGTGGGGGAGCAGATTAAAATAGGTGGTTGACGTGGGTAGCACTGGTTTCAGTAGGTGATGTATATGTAAGGGTAAGTCAAAAAGTATTGCTACAAAACCGTTGGTAGGTGCTGTTGAGTTAGCCCCAACTTCTAGTGACCCCAGGAACAACAGAATAAAACCTTGTTTGGTCCTGGACGACCCTCACAATTGCTGCAGCCACTGTTAGAGTGTCTCCTAGAAAATCGTCTTCATTTTAAATGCTGATCCTCTCAGTTTGCTAAGCATGATGTCCTTTTCCATGTCCCGATAACATGCCCAAAGTACATGAGACCAAGTCCTGCATCCCTTGCTTCTTAGGAGCTTTCTGGCTATATTTTCTCCAAAATAGATCTGTTTTCTTTCCGAGAGTCCATAGTACTTTCAGTATGCTTCACAACAACATAATTCAAGTGTTCAGTTCTTCTGTGATCTCCTGTATTCATTGTCCAACTTTCATACGTGTATGAGACAACTGATAATGCTATGGCTTGGGTCAGGCTCACTTTTCTGACATCTTTCAAATTTAACTTTTTTTTTTTCAAATTAGCATTTTGAAGAGGTCCTGTAATTTGATTTAGTTGATGTTTCTACGTGTGTTGACTGTAGGACCCAGGTATAATGAGATCCTTGACAACTATAATCTTTTCTCCATTTGTTAAGAAAAACTATCAAAATGGGAAACTGTTATTTTTCTGCTTACTCTCCATCTAGGTTTATATTTCTAATGGATTTTTTCCATCTCTACATTCTTCTGTTTATACCACATCAAAGGGGCAGTTTAGCATCCTCATGGGATTCACATCATGTTCCTTTTTAAATGTTCTTTGAATTTGAAGAACAAAAGGAGGTGTGAGGAGGCAAGATGGAATTTGTAGGGTGGATGGGGTAAACTTTCCCAGTGAAATTCTCATATAACAGCTCTTGCTATTCTAAAAGAATGAGTAAGTAAGTACGTTATCATTCCTGTCCATAAGTTGCTTGTTTCTTATCAATTCAGCTTTCAATTTTCTTAAAACTTCTTAAGTCCCTGTAACTGTTTGTGTTAGTGCAAGTTGTCTAGAGAAATAAATCCAGAGACATTCATATGTGTATAAGAGATCTTCCTATCAAAGAACACATTGTTTTTTGTTTTGTTTTGTTTTTTTATTTATTTATTTTTTTAGGCATCACTGCCCTCTGGTGGTGGGAGTAGGAGGCCCAGCCCCACTGCTGGAATTGAACCTCCGTCCCAGTGGGCCGCAGTTCTGCGCACAACCACTACACCACCGGGGCTCAGCCCGAACACATTGTTTTTTAAGAAAACATCCCAGCCCAGTCCAGATCAATTCCATAAGTCCGATATTACCCCCATAAGGCTGACACTCCCCCATAAATTCTTGTTCAGACTCACTCAGCACATTCATTGATGCCGAATGCAAGAAGAGAACAGGCCAGTGAGTCTAAAGTCTTGTGGATCCAGTGCTGGGCTTATCAAGCTATGATCTGACTGACAGGCTAAACTCCACCCCTTCTTTCCTAATACCCTGTAGTTGTCATGAGATTATATAACTGCCACACTGACCTTTGTCCTTTGACAAAATTGATCAAGATGCCCCCCTTTGAAATTTTAGAAAAGTGACCATAACCTTAGAAGCTGACCTCTCTATCTAAAATTTACAGGCCCATTAGATCCCCTCAGAAGCCACTGGTTTGTTTGGGCTTTTTTTTTTTACCTTGAAGATACCCTAATAAGATGCAGGCAAGTGTAAGGAAGTACTGAAACTTGACTGGTATGTAAAGACAGTTTCTTTGCAGATAAATGTTATGTATTAAATGTGGCCTATGGAATTAGCAGTGGTAAAAAAAGAGGGAAAGTTAGTTGAGTTTTGCTTTAGGAAATATGACTAAAGAAAGTATAAGGGGACTTCCAAAAGTTATGGAAAAATGGAATGAAAAAATGGCATTTTACCATGAACTCTTTGATGGTCCCTTATATAGATGTTAGGTTTGCTTGTAGAGGAGCTGAAATTATTTCTGTAGTTTGGCTCCAATCCTAATTCTATCCGAGTTCCTTTATTTTGTTCTTTTGCACCTTTGTTTTTGTACATGTATAAAACTCATAAAACCAAACTTGCTGCTATCACGTTGATTTCTGACTCATAGTGACCTTACAGAACAGAGTAGAATTGCTCCTCTGGATTTCTGAGACTGTAAATTATTTTGGGACCAGAAAGCCTCATCTTTCTCATGAAAATTGGCCGGTTAGATTTGAAACCCCAACCTTGTGGTTAGCAACTCAACTTCTAATTACTCCATTATGCCAGAACTCATTTTCCTTAACCTTAAGCTTAGAGTGATTTTTAAGAAGCGGTTCTCTGTTGACATTTCTGAAAGTTTAAACATTGGTTCAGTCATACATGTAAGGCACCTAATCTTGTCAGACATGGTCAGTCAGGAAAGTGTTTCTGTTGATATTACTGTATCATTACTGTTGTTTTCATTTACATAACCATTTATTTGTTCAGCTTTGAAAATCCAAATGACACCTTGAAAGGAAAGGATAAACATCTGATTTTAAAGCCTAGGAAGAGAAAAGGAGTGGCTGAGTACCTCTCCTGTGCCACTCAGTAAAGCAAGTAGAGACCACCCTTGAGTACCCCAAAGATCGCTTGCTTGAGTTTTTTGAGAGTGCTTCACATTTTACCATCCTATTGAATTTATTTTACCAGTGAGGACACACTTCTGTAAAGATAAGGCGAGTGATTCGGTGTAGCAGAATTATACAGTGCTAAGGAATTCAAGGTATAGGATAAATTTTCAGTTCACATCTACACTTTGCTATACAGTATCTCTGTGACCCTTGACATATTACTTAACTTCAATGCATTTGTCCTTTATCTAAAAAATATGAGTGGATCAGTTAAGATTATGTTCATTTTAAGCACCGAAAAACCCAACAGATAAGGACTGTGAATAGTTAATGTAGATAAATTTACCAGCTCTTTAATCTCAAGGGATTGAAGTTAGATGCTTAGACAGGATTATGGAATTACCAGGAAATCATATTCTTTCTGATATCTGGGATATACCATTTCTCACTTCTGGTTTTCTAGGTCCAAATGCCTTAATTAGTGGTAGTAGCCTCCCTAAGGGCTTAGTAATAACAAGTAGGCTACTAACGCCCAGGTCAGCAATTTTAAATCATCAGCGACTACTTAGAAAAAAGATGCGGCTTTCTAGTCCTGTAAAAAACTAACCTCTTGGAAACCCACAGGGGCAGTTCTACCCTGACCTGTAGGGTTCCAAGTTGGAATTGACTCAGTGGTAGTAAAACCCTCCTCGGCCTTCCTTCTTTGCTCTGATTTTGACATAACAGCCTGGGTGATCCTTGTAAAACAAGTCAGATCATGCATATCACTTCGCATTTCACTGAGAATAACAGCCAAGACCTTACATGAACCGTATCCACCTCTTACCGATTTGATTTCTTATCAACCTTTATCACTTAGACCAGTGGTTCTCAACCTGTGGGTTGAGACCCTTTTGAGGGTCAAACAGCTCTTTCACAGTAGCAAAATTACAGTTATGAAGTAACAATAAAAATAATTTTATGGTTGGGGGTCACCACAACACGAGGAACTGTAGGAGGGTTGAAAACACTGACTTAGACCTTCTCCAACATCCCAGGCACATTCCTTCCTGCATTAATAGCATTCTGGAAATCCGTGGCTCTTTCCTTTGCCTAGAATGCTTTCTTCCCAGGTTTCTGCATGGCCAGCTCTCATCCTTTTTTCAAGATCAAAAGTTTAAATAACATCTTTTGAGTGATGCCAAGTCTTACTATTGACTTCACTCTAACTTAACTGACAGTTTCCATTGTCACGAGCCACCACACTTCATACATTTGAGCCCATTTTTTCTTACTATTCTTTCCTTTTCCACAGCAATTCTCACCTTGTCTTATATAATTTATATCCCTATTACATTTATAGCTTCTCGTTTGTCTTCTCATACTAAAATACAGGCTCCAAAGGAAAAGGAATCTTGGTCTCGTTTTTGTTCGTAGTACCTGAACCCTAGGAAGTACTTAATAAATATTTGTAGAAAGAACAAATAAGCATCATCAAAGCCCCAGGCTCATCCTGCTATTCTAGTCTGTCTTTGTTAACACATTTGTCAGGGTTTCAGGCAAGATAACTATTTTTAACTTAGTTGCTTTCCAGCATTTTAGATAACCACTATTTTGTTGTATTTGAGGTAGGTAAATTGGAACTTGAAAGCCCTAAGTGACTACATTTATCAGTAACCTTTCTTTAGAGCAAAGCTGAAGAAGAACTAGTGACCACACTTCTTAGTGACTCTAATTCAGTACTTATTTTTCATCAGTTCCATTGTATTTTTTGTCATCCTCTTATATTTCTATTTCACCTCTTACCTCTTTATATTCTTCCTATATTCTTTTTGTTCCATATTTTTCTATGTAACTTCATCTCTCTTGGATCATATTTCTGAATTGGTAGATAAGTACTCATTATTATACAATCTGTAATTCTGGATAAACTTAATTCCTTTCTTAAATATTGCCTTTTATTGCTGTATAACTCTTAAGAAAAAGCTAAAGCATTATCTCTAAATTCCTGCAGCACTAATATATAGTGGTAGGATGAAAAGAGAAATCTATCATCAGTTATGTTTTGTTAACATGGGGTTTAACAATATTCAAACCAACTTTCTTTACTATAGGACTTTTTCCAGCACTTAATATGCTGCAAAATGTGCATTATGAACTTTGAAGAAAGGAATATGTCAATAGTATATTTCAAACTTTCTTAAATGTAGAACCAATATTTTTTTCAGGAAGGTTGCATTAAGAGTTGTATTCTAAAGAACTCACTTTGGAAAGTTGTTTTAAACTATAAATGATGTTTAATATAAAATGCTGGATTAATTCCTAAGGTTGAGCCCAATCTTAGTGTTTCTTCCTTGTTGATTTTACAAATGTCTGAGTGTCAATTATTGTTTTTTTTTTTTAAGGGGGGGGCATCACTGCTGATTGCCTATTATTTACCAGCTATTGTGTACATTAAAATGAAAACTAGTTAAGCTGTAGCCATCTAAACATTCCGGTAACTTCCCAAATTATATTAGGAGAATTTCATTGTTAAAATTATAAATAAAATTTCTGTGGAGAAACACTAATATTTCTTGCTACATCTCCTATTGCTTTAATAATATAGGCAGACATTTTTGTTAATTGCTGTGAAAACATATAAAACACATTTGTCAAGTTAACATTTTTCAGGTGTATACTTTTGTGATATTCTTAATCATACTATGTAACCACCACCTATAAAAAATATTTTTTAGCAAAATGTAGATTGTTACACATACCTATTAAATGATCAGTTTTATTATCACGGGGTCTTGTGTGGGTTTAAAGTGATGATAAAATTATTTTATGTAAATATATTAAAAAACAGGTTACCTTTTAGGCATTAGATAAAATGGTCATTTTGACCAGTATATATAGAATTTTGACTTTTAAAAAAGATTATCATATGACAAAATAATAATAATTTATAAATTAAGGAGTGGGTAAGGGGGGAGTAGGGAGGGTGGGGGAAAATGAGGAGCGGACATCAGGGGCTCGAGTGGAAAGCAAGTGTTTTGAGAACGATGAGGGAAACAAATGTACAAAAGTGCTTGACACATGGATGTATGTGTGGATTGTGATAGGAGTTGTATGAGCTCCCAATAAACTGATTTTTAAAAAATGAAAAAATAAATAAATAAAATGAGATTTACCAGTAACCAAAAATAAAATAAAATAAATGTCTGTATTCACTCTAAAAGAATAAAAAGATTATCACTTTTTTCATAAACTTTTTTCATTGAGTTTAGACATATCTAACAATATTTATTGTTTAGGCATATGTGTTACCTTATTAAAAGTTAGAGGAAATTATTGATTTATTCTAGAAATAAAATTTTGTTAACTGATTATATGATTGTAGTATTACTTCATATAATCATCAGTCCACGAAAAAGAGTATTTCTTAAACTAGGGTTAGATAAATAGCCAAGAATCATTTAAGAAGTGACCTTTTTTCCTTTAATAAAAGCATGACATAATTTATTATTGGATTACAATGTAAGCTTTTCTAGAAAAATGATTAAAATTAGGTGACTAATAATTCGATAGTGGCATTTTGCTTTACTTTTTCTTCTGTAATTTATGTGATATATTATTTTGGTATGGAAGATACTTAATAAAGATAAAAATATTGAAGAAAATTTAGTCCTTTTCAAATAAAGGCCAAGGTTGATGGTGCTTATTTAAATCTGCTGACTCAGTAGGTTTGCTCTTTCTTTTTATAATAATCAAGTTGAAAAGTAATTGGCTTGAATATATAGTGTGGTATGTATCTTAGGACTGTGAAGTAATAATTGGAAACAGTGATTCCACTTAAAGATATAATTATTTGAAAAGTTCATTTTCATTTTTACCACTTTTAATACTTTTCAGTAAGAATATTATTTTAACCACTTATGACCCTCTTACCCCACCGTTTATATAATTATTAAATGTTTTCAAAGCCAGTTTGAAGGTAGCATGTCAGTTTTCAAATTATGGACAAAACATTTTAATCATTAAATTGCTATGCCTAATTTTTTATTATGTTGCAATAAGATTTAATATAAATTGCTACTGATAAATGAAGAACCAATTTTGTTCTTCAATCTAGATATCTCCAACGAACAGTAAAACATCCAACCTTACTACAAGATCCTGACTTAAGGCAATTCTTGGAAAGCTCTGAGGTATTATTTCTACCAAAATTTTTAAATGCAATTATAACAGTACTGTTTTTTATATTGACGATATTAGCACATTTAGAGTTCTAATCACTACTTCTTAATCTGGAGGGAGGGGGTATTTTTTGTTTTGAATCTTAGAATTAAAAAAAATCTTCAGAATAATACATTCTGAACAGCATAAAGAGATTCTTTTTGATCTTACCCCTTTCCTTATAAACAGTTTCTTTCTACTAGCAAACAGGTGGCCAGTGTTAAGGTGTTTGGCAATTTCTTAATATATTTTGACAAACGGTGTTTGTTTCATCTAAATGTAAACGTGTAGAAGAGAAGCAAATGGAAAGTCTATTTTTTAAGTTTTCCTTTGAGAATGTACAAGTAGTGTATTTGAGAAATTAGGTCTCACTATTGAAATGTATGAGAGTGAAGAAAATACAACCTCTTTTTCTTTTTGTTTTGCTTTCTTTTTTTTTTTTTTCCTGTGGGGAGGGTCCTTTTGTGCCCAGTTAAACCTCCAGGCTTTTAACCGGTTTGTTTGCCCTTATTTGTCATTCAATTCCAGCTGCCTCGAGCAGTTAATACACAGGCTCTGAGTGGAGCAGGAATATTGAGGATGGTGAACAAGGCTGCCGACGCTGTCAACAAAATGACAATCAAGATGAATGAATCGGATGCTGTAAGAGCTGATTTTTCGACTTGAATAATGAGATGAATTAATGAGCTCAACAATTGCATTTTAAAGCTGTACAAGTAGAAAATAGGATATTAATTTGCTTATTGAGTTTAGTTCTCAGCCACATCAGTTGACCACTATGGTTGTACATGGTTAATTTGTTGTTTTAAAACAAAGAATGTAGCTTTCTATTGGTAACCTAATTTACAGTGGTTTCTTCTGGCTAAATTAGCTCCATTTTTCAATCTTTTCTTAGTGGTTTGAAGAAAAGCAGCAGCAATTTGAGAACCTGGATCAGCAACTTAGGAAACTTCATGCCAGTGTTGAAGCCTTGGTCTGTCATAGAAAAGGTTTGTTTGCTTTATTTGTATGTGTTTTATACCATAAAACTTAGGAAAATATTTTAAGTAATATTATAATGGATATTCTGAAGTTATTACAGAAGAGAGGAAAACAATAGTTTAAATGGAAGTTTTCTAGTTCAGCTTTGTTATTTAACATTTTTTTGGTTGTATTAAACTGGCTTCCAGTTTGTATAGAAATAGAAAAATCCTAGTCTTATAAAAATACATCTTGAATGAAAATGAAAAAAAATACATCTTGGATTAAAATGTGTTCACTTGATTAATTCTTTGTTAAATGTATTTAATCTTTGATGAAGATGTCTTATATCTTTGATTACAATGAAACATTATGATTTTTAAATTGCTATTTACAGATTCTGTTTAAAATAGTTAAAATCCCTTAAAGTGCTTTCTTTATTTTCAGCCTACAATTATTTGAAAATATGAGATTTATGCAAGTTCAAAGAAATTTTGAGGGTAAATTTCATTGAACTGTAGTGCTTTTGTATCCTCCACCACTTTGCTCCAAAAGAAGAAAAATATAAATTAAGCTTCTAATAGCAACTTTTTAAAATATTAAGTAATTCTCTGTGTGCTGTTAGAAGCTATATGTTTTATTAAAATAATGACAGGAGGTTGCTAATTTATTTACTTTCAAAAATAGTCCATAACAGCTGTGTCTCTCAGGAGATGGACTTTAGAGTTCTCATCAAGAACTGTATGTAATATACAGCATATCCCAGGCAGTGTAGTAAGTAGGCATTAACAATAACTCACTCACAAACATCTTTTGCTTTGTTCAGATATCAACAATGGTCATGTTCAAAAACATCTTTGAAAGTTTTAATATTTTATTGAGCATTGCTTTACCAGAAAGAAAAAAAGGATATGATATACTTGAATTCTGTGTACCATTCTACCTCTCTTTACAATTTAGCTAAATACAGGTATTTTCATAGACAGATGTTTAAAGACCAAGAAAATATGATATGAATTAATTGTTACTATTTCCAGTAGTTAAAATATACATTTTTTTTTTTTTTGTCTTTTGTATGAATGGGCAAAAGAAAAAGGTGAACACTTTGGGAGAGAAAAGGGAGAAAATCATTCTAAATTTGTAAGCATGATTCAGCCCCTATGAAATAGACAATAGTTCATCATAATTTTTGGTAGATCATTTAAGTGCGTGAAGTTTATGCCCAAGGCATAATGTCTGACTATGAGCAATTTGTGAATAGATAAAATTTAGAGATTAAAGTAGAAAACAATGCTTTCCTCCCCCCCCCTTTTTTTAACTTTACTAATGAATACTAAAAATGAATACTTTTTTATTTCAGAGCTTTCAGTCAACACAGCTGCCTTTGCTAAAAGTGCTGCTATGTTAGGTAATTCTGAGGATCATACTGCTTTATCTAGAGCTTTGTCTCAGCTTGCTGAGGTCGAGGAGAAGATAGATCAGTTACATCAAGAACAAGCTTTTGCTGACTTCTATATGTTTTCAGAGCTGCTTAGTGACTACATTCGTCTTATTGCTGCAGTGAAAGTAAGCCTTGTTTTGAAATCTTTTTTCTCACTATTGGTTTGCACTAGGAAGAATTTGGCTACCTTTTGACCTATATTTAAGTGTGTAAATTCTGTCTCTGTTACTACATATAAAATAGCTTCATGATCAATAGTTTGATATTTCTTCCTCTATAATATCAATAATACAGTAGAGAGAATTGGTGGTTTAAGATGTCTTAAAAGTGCTAAAGAAGACAAAACATTACACATTTACTTACATATTTAAATAGAAAAGTTTGCACTTAATAGAGAGCATCCATTCATTTTGGCACCAACTGAAACAACTCACTGGGCTAGATTTTCATTCATGATGCTGACTGTGAAAAAGAAGCAGTATTAAAACCAGAACTAATTGTTTCGACTGTGTCTACTGGCCGCAACTTTGGCATGAATTTGCACTATTAATTAAACATTCTGTATATATACTGTGTATTTGTAGATAAGATGGTAGTAGCTTATAAAATGCCCAGTTTTGATGACGAAGCCCAAACAGTATTCAATTTCTGAATAGTTGGGATAATAATTTTGTTAACTAATGAAAATTTGTATTATGGAGTTGTTTTCACTATTCAGACAATTAAACTGGCATGTGTATGTAATCATTTCAGAAGAATCTTTAAATTACTAAGGTGTCTTTAAATAATTTCTATGAATATTCATCATGGGCCTGAGGGCAACTGAGTGTTTAACCTTTGACCTTGAATTCAAACATCCAGGAAGTATTCTTCTATAATCAGAACATTAATGCAGTATATACTGCTGCTTCTGCTCTCGTGCTAATAGTGACAGTTATTGCTAGAAAACGGTGCTTCCTTAGGTTTTGTGAATTTACCAATTTTGCTCATTTATACTCATATTCCTTTTTTGTTTTTGCATGTTCCTGTGATTGATTTTTCTCTTCTGTTATTTAAAAATGATAACAAAAATAGCAACCATCTGATTATTTGACACTTTCAAAAACTTACTAGTATATAAAGGGAAGTATCTATGAAAAAATATTTGCTGAAAAGTGATGGGGGAAAAACTCGTTGGCAGGAATAGCCTGCTTTTTTAAGGGATACGGGTCCCTCACATATAGTCAAAATGTTTTCGCTGTGTTTTGACGTAACTGGATACTTCAGTTATATCCCTTGGAAATCTTTATGGCAGCTGAAAGCCTCATCGTCCTCCATCAGGTAAGTTTAAGCTGTTGACATTTCAGTTAGCAACATAACTCATATCTCAATACACCACTGTGGTCGTTATATAATCTGTTGTCAATTTGAGACTGAAGAGTGAAAGGGTGGAGTTGAGCCTGTCAATCAGCTGGATGATCTCATTTGGATGTGCTGAAGAGATAAATAGTTCGCTGGAGGTGAAACACACACTCCCTGTGGGACATTCCTGACGACAAGACACATGAAGCTACGCTGGAGCCATGGAGTTGAAGAAGGCACATGGAGACCCACGCCAGCACAGATGCTTACACTGCCACTAGATCTCAAGACTTTGCACGCACTGGCCTGCGATCTTCTTGCAGTTGGCATCTTTGCATGTGTTGCAGGAGTCTGAAGAGGACCTTATAGATTGGTCTTGGACATATAGGCTAATAACTGACTTATGGATTTGATCTGGAGTGGGCTGAGATGTTTTCTCAATATTCAGTTCTTATATATAAAACTCTTTTTTATACATCTATGAGTGTCTATGAATTTGTTTCTCTAGTCAACCCAGCCTAACACGGTCACCAGTGCTCTTTAAGACAGTTACTTTATGCACTGTTTCCCAAACTTAGTTGTTTGTGATATATATTTTGGTTCTATAAAGAAAGAATATTTCAGGAAGCAGGAATATGATGCTAATCAACTTGATGATGGTGATTATTAGTAGTGGATGTCTATTCCACTATGCTCAGAACTATCTAGGGAGTTTTGAAAAATTAAGTCATTTAGCTGTTTAGTTTAGAGGCTTTCTAAATTGATGTGATCAGGAATCTCTTCACTAATGTCTACTTAACACATGGAACACACTTTGAGAAATACTGAATTGTGATTCATTAACTAAAAGAGTAAAACACCATGGTCAAGTAACACATTGGGGCAATAAATTAGGTCTTTCGGATGTATTTTCTAGTGAAAGCTAGCCCAGGTCATCAGTACAAAGGAGTTGAGAAATTGGGAAAATGAGTTTCAGGTAACTTTTGTGAGACTTTTGTTTTATTTTTAATTTCTAGCTCATATTTTTATGTGCTATCAAGTCACTTTTAAACATATTGTGACCCCCCCATATGACAAAGTTGAACTTCTCCCCTGGTTGTCCCATCAGCCAGAGAAAAAGGAGATTGCCTTCTCCTAAGGATTCATAATATTGAAAATCATTTGGAAGCAGTTCTAGCAGAGTTCGATAGGGTCACTATGAATTAGAATCAAATTGGTGTGTTTCTTGGCATGGCAGTGGCGGGGAGTGGTAATCTTTGAAGAAATAGATTGCTAGGTCTTTCTCACAGAATCACTGGTGAATTTGATCTGCCTTCCTTTTGGTTCACAGTCAAGCACTTAACCATTGGACCACTAGGAGCCCTTTTAAAAAACTTAGCTCTTTAAAAAGTAATATATGCACATTATCTAATAGCTAAAATAAGTCCATTTTCCTTCTACCTAAGATCGTTAGTCTCTTCCTTTAGTCAAGTATTGTTAGATTCTTTGTCTCTTTTTTTAGAATTATCCATTTATATGAAATCAATTTTATTTATGTTTCTTCCATCTTGTAGTATACATGTACTTATGCATTGATTTAACAAGTCTAATCTTAGAGAATGCCTCTTATTTTGATAGGCCATTGAGCATAAGAGTTCAAGAATTAAAATTGCTGACCAAAGGGTATATGCATTTTAAATCCAAATAAATATTGCTAAGTTACTGCTTAGAGAGGTCATATCCTTATTTATAATTCCACTAACATAATAGTTCCTTCTTTTCCCAACCAACAATGGAATTTTTAAAATTTGTATGTTTAATGTACTTTATTAATATGAAATGTAAGGATAAGGCACCTTTAAAAGTGATTAACTATTTGCATCTTTTTCTATGAATAAAATATTTGTCCCCTTTACCCAGCTTTCTTTTGTGTTCAGTGCGATGATTAAATTGCTCAACTTTCAGGGGTTCTCAAACTATGGCCCACGGGCCACATGTGGCCAGCTGAGGACATTTATCCAGCCCACCGAGTGTTTTTGCCACCACTGTTGCCCTGCTTAGCAGCCGACTCATCCTCAGGCCCACAGTGAATTTGTTCATAGTTTGTTTGTTTTTTTAACTATAGTCTGGCCCTCCAATGGTCTGAGGGACAGTGAACTGGTCCCCAAGTTTGAGGACCCCTGTGATCTAGTCAAAGGGTCAGCAGTGTGAACCCAGTTTGGAGAGATGTTAGAATCTGCTTCTGTAAAGATTTCTAGTTTTAAACCCTCTAGATAATTCTTCTGGGTGGTTCTACTGGAGTTGCCGTTAGAATCAACTCAACAATAGTATTTTTGTTTTTTTTATATTCTGTTAGGTATTTAATACTAATGGATTGTTTTGCTCATACCGAAAATAGTGTTTTTTTTCTGATTGCATGTCTTTTATCCCCAAAATTCCTGTTTCTTTTTTATAGTACATGGCTTCCACTCCTCATACATATAGATAACTCAGAGCCACCCTAAAAGTACACTGAGTGGAACACTGCCTGCAGTCCTCACACATTTTATGCTGCAACCATTATTCAAGCTGCTGTGCCACTCCTTCTCATTGAGATTCTTTGGCTTATTTGCTTTCCCAAGCATGGTATCCTTTTACAGGGACTGGTCTCCCCTGAATGCACGTCCAAACTGAATGCACATCAGAGTCTCTCTATCTCCCTTCCATAACCATATTGGCTGTACTTCCTCCAAGACAGGTGGTTTTTTTCCTTCTGATAGTCCATTGTACTTTCAGCATTCTTCACCAACACCATAATTTCAAGTGTATCCGTCCTTCTGCAGTCTTCCATAGTCATTGTAGCTTCAAAAATTCTATGAGGTGACCAAATCTCCTGCTTAATTTCTATCACTAAAGTCTTAATTTTCCAACTTGTGATAGTTCATCTTTCTTCCCAGCTTCTTCATTGTAATTATCTATAATTAGAATGCATCTTGAGTGCATATCTGATCAACTTTAGACTGAAGAAATTGGTAGAATTCTTCAAATTTGTTATCGACTATAGTGATTGGTGATTAAAAGGGTATAAATAGTTATATTAACTGGATATTATCTACTCACAAACAGTATTGTATTTCAAAATAGATCTTTAAATGTTCTCTTTCGCAAGCATTGTGATGCTATCCTCTTAAACTTTTATTCCTGGTGCAGTAAACTATATGTTTGTACTACCCCAAATTGAGACTACCAGAAATATATTTACTTGTGTTTTATTAATTATGAAAAGATATTCAACTGTGTGGATCATGACAAACTATGAATAGCCTTGAGAAGAATAGGAATTCTAAAACAGTTCATTGTGCTCACGTAGTACCTATATGTAGATCAAGAGGTAGTTGTGTGAACAGAACAAAGGAATACTGCATGGTTAAGACAAGAAAGGTGTGTTTGAAGGTTGTATCCTTTCACCATACTTATTCAATCTATATGATGAGCAAATAATCGAGAAGCTGGGGATAATATGAGGGGAAATGCAGTGCCAGGATTAGTTCGAGATTTACTAGTAACCTAAGATAGGCAGATGATACAAGCCTTGTTGCCGAAAGTGAGTGGATATGGCGGTTGTGTATTTATTATGCCAATTTCATGATTAGGATGTAGGGATCAAGTCTAGCCTGTTAGTCTGGAGATAGCCATTGAGTAGCCAATGAGGCCTCTGTGCCTCTGTGTGGGCATGGCTTTCTCCTGAGACTTCTGCAAAATCTCATGATATTTCCCTCGTGTAGAAGAGAGGTCATCTCCCCAGTTATTGGGAGTTAGTCTTGGAGATGACGAAGTACACAAGACAAGATGGCAGCATCCGATGAGCTGGAAGAGCCGCAGGAGAAGCCACACGGCTTTGCCCTGATGAAGCCAGACCTCTGAAACTGGAGAAGCCATGTGGAGACCCCTGCCACCTCTGAGTTGCTTCTATCACCACTGGATGCTGTTGATGGACCCTGAGGCCTGGAAGCAAGGAGCCAAGGGGAGACTCCTGCCAGTGCCGGGATTCTGCACCCACTGATCTGTGTGACTTCGTGAGTCGGAAGGAGACATTAGAGACTGGTATCGGGCATATGGGCTAATATTGGACTTATGACTTTGAACTGGACAGGGTTGGAATGCTTTCTCAGTGTTTCATTTTTCTTGTATATAAACCTTACCCTTATATCCATATGTGTGTCTATGAATTTGTTTATCTAGTATACCCGGACTAGCACAGTGAATATAAAATACTTACTGATGAAGATCAAGGATTTCAGCCTTCAAAATGGACTACAACTCAGGGTAAAGAAAACAAAAACCCTCACAACTGTACTAATGGATAACATCATGATAAGTGGATAACATCATGATAAGTTGCTGGGCCCTGGTGGCGCAGTGGTTGTGTGCGGAACTGTAGCCCACAGGGTTGATGGTTCAAATCCAGCAGCAGCTCTCCAGGAGCAAGGCTGGGCTTCCTACTCCCACCAGGGCAGTGATGAAAAAAGAAAAAAGAAAAAAAAGTTTGAAGTTGTTAAGGATTTTGTCTTGCTTGGATTCATAGTCAATGTTCATGGAAGCAGCAGTCAGGAGATTAAATAATGCACTGCAATGAACAAGGCTACCACACAAAATCTCTTTACAGTGTTGAAAAGCAAGGATGTTATTTTGAGGGCTAACGTGCTTCTGATCTGAGCCAAGATGTTTTCAATCACTTTATAAATGTGAAAGTTGGGCATTGACTATAGAAGACAATAAAGAATTAATGTATTTGAGTGTGCTGCCAAAGAATATTGAAAATACACTGACCGCCAAAAGAACAAACAAATCTCTTGGAAGAAGTACTACCAGAATGTTCCTGAAGAGGCTGTGTTAAGCTGGGTTGACTAGAGAAACTAGAGATCTGGTTAACAGTCATGCATGTAGAAGAAAGCTTCATATCAAGACGTAATTATCAATAAACATCCCAGCTCAGCCCATCTCAAACCCATATGTCCAGTACTAGTCCATCCATCTCTCTTCAGACTCAGGCAGCCACATGCAATGATAGAGAATGCAATAAGATTGTGGTCCATTGGGTGCAAAGTCATAATGGATCCAATGGTGGCAGCATCTTAGGGCTCTGACAGCAGCATGGCCCTCCAGCAGGAAGGTGAAGGCAAGAGAGAGGCCACACCCACAAGCAGGTACCATCATACTGTGACCTGATTGACAGGTTAAATACCACCCCTACACTTTTGTATATCTTCATGTTGACTTGAAAATATCTAACTATCACAGAGGTATTCATTGTCTCACATACTTTAGAATGTTATGAGAACAGACCAGTCCCTGGAAAAGGACATTATGCTTGGTAAAGTGGGAGAGCAGCGAACAAGATGGATTGGCATGGTTGTTGCACAAATAGGAAAAGTTGTGAGGCTGGTACACGACAAGGCAGTGTTTCATTCTGTATAATTTGGGTGGCAGTAGGTCAGAGCCAACTCAACAGCACCTAATAATAACAGTGCCTATATCTTGATCTCTATATATTCTATAGTATTTTTATGAGTTTTATAAATTTACTAGGTTCATACTTCATACGTTCCACATTCTGATTGTCAGTGGATATATTTGCAACTAGTTTCTTTTTTTTTTTGGGGGGGGGCATCATTGCCCTCTGGTGGTGGGAGTAGGAGGCCTAGCCTTGCTGCTGGATTTGAACCTCCAACCCAGTGGGCCGCAGTCCGGTGCACAACCACTACGCCACTGGGGCTCATCCCGCAACTAGTTTCTTCTCATGTTAAGTTACCCTGCTCAACACATGAAAGTCCCCAAATTATACCCTCTTAGTCATTAAGGGTACTCTCAATTAATTACCATAAATAAATTTACCCTGATATTTATACAGATCTTGAATTAGAACCCAAATGTGATTTTTTTTTCCAAAGCCTGCTTTTTTCCTCCCGTTTTTTTTTTTTAATAAAAATCAGTTTTAGTTCATTGTGACCCTTTGTACAGTGGAACATCCCCCAAAGCAGGAAAAATGTCATAGGGCAGAACTTTAGTCATATATATTTTTCCCACTAGGCAAGCATCTAGCCACGAAGTCTGAGTTAATGTAACCAGCGGTGTCACCTAGGAAGGTTCTCTTTGGTCACAGTGAATTTACTGAACTTCACTTCCTTTAATCCCATTTTCATTTCTTAATTTCTGTTGTACTCCCAATATTTAGACAATAGTAAAAAACCTTACAATAGACATAAAAGGCCATTTTTCCCTATTTCATCTTTTTTTCCCAGCACGAAGTCTTTAAAATCTTATTATAAACCTATAAAGCAGTAGTTCTCAACCTAGGGGTTGCAACCCCTTTGGGGGCCAAGTGACCCTTTCACAAGGGTCACTGGACTCATAACAGTAGCAAAATTATAATTATGAAGTAGCATTGAAAAAATTTTATGGTTGAGGGATCACCACAACATTAGGAACTGTATTAAAGGGTTATGGCATTAAGAAGGTCGAGAACCACTCTTCTAAAGGAAATGGATTTTGTTTACAGTTTGTTTGTTTTTTACCTTGATTCAGAACCCATCTTCCCCTTATGAAAGGATTTTTTGTTTTGAAGAAAATGTATATGAAATATTTTAATAACTGCCATGTTATATTTATTATGTTGCTATATTAGAATAGTGTTTAAATATTTGGTTTTATGTTTCCAGAATTACAGAACTCAGTATTATGATATATACCACAGTGTTATATTTATGTAATAGCATTTATATTATTCACTTATAGGGTGTGTTTGACCATCGAATGAAATGCTGGCAGAAATGGGAAGATGCTCAAATGACTTTGCTCAAAAAGCGTGAAACTGAGGCAAAAATGATGGTTGCTAACAAACCAGATAAAATACAACAAGCTAAGAATGAAATAAGAGAGGTGATTAATATTAAATATTTTATCACTTTACTTGTTTTTTCATGAATCACTCATATATGCATAATTTTTCATACATTTTTTTCTGAACCATTCAACACTTAGCTGTTTTTTCATATTTTTGTGACTTTAGAATTACTTTAATAACACTGTGATCATCATCAAGGCTTCCTGAGTCCTTTGTTACTCCATAAGATTATGGAATAAATAAAGAAACATATAAGAAAAATATAGAAAAAGTTTTTCCCTTATCATCTGAGATGGGTAATTTGGTTTCAGATAATAATTTTGTGTCTTAAAATGATTTTAGAGCTATCACACATTTAGTTGTCTAGACATTATCCCCATATATGTCTTATATATGGTATTTAACTCAATTTGTGTAAGTTTATTATAATTTATACACTTTTCTTGCCATGCTTCAATAAGGAAATTGAAGAGGTAGGACAACCTTTATGTTACTAAAAATAAATGTACCTGCTCTTTGAAGAGTATGTACCAGTGTTTTGGTTACATATTGGGAAATATCATTTTCATTGCTTAAATTTTCAGTTATTTTATTTTAGCTGTTCCATTTACCACTAATTACAATGTTTTTCGTTACTGCACTAAATTTAATGTTTATCATTGGGCCCTTACCATAATTCTACCTCTTTACAAAATCTGCTCTTGCTTTTAAAATATTTTTCACACAGTTTCCATAATTTAATTACCTGGGCATTTAAATTGTGATGAAGATAAATTCTTGAAAAAAAAGACTGGTGTGAATATATTTTGAATTACTAATGATATAAAATAGAAAATTACATTGCCACACTACTGAATTACTTGGTGATACATTTGATAGCCAGTGTATTTTCTCTTAAATCACATTTAATTAATTCAATTGATACTCATCCATAGAAACTAAGTTGACATCTGATTCTACCACTGTACAAGTAGATACAAGTGTGGATGATATTAAATTGGATTTTACTTAGGTAGGCTTATATAGGGTTTATAGGCATCAGGTAAAATTTTATTAGAAGTAAAAAGTCATGACAATTTGTTCAATGATTTTTTTTCTTGACAAGAGTAAAATATTTGTACATTCTTATTTGTTTTTATTAGTGGGAGGCCAAAGTGCAACAAGGAGAAAGAGATTTTGAACAGATCTCTAAAACGATTCGAAAAGAAGTGGGAAGATTTGAGGCATGTATAATCATTTTACTTTTCTTAACAAACATGGTCATATTTTGCAGAAATTTTTTTATAAAATTGAATTTTTTTGTTAGACATTTTTCATATATTTACTTTATTCAACAGAAAGAACGTGTGAAAGACTTTAAAACTGTTATTATCAAGTACTTGGAATCATTAGTACAAACACAGCAACAGGTAAGTTCATTTTCTATAATTTTTAAGTTTTATATGATCAATATTTGGTACACTTTTTTTTCTTTTTAAAGAATGCAATTGGTTAAATGAGCTCTTAAATTGAGGGGAGATAAGGAATAGAGAAAATCAGTAGAAACCAAAGTAGCTGAAAACTATCCCAGGGCCTCTTTGCCTCTACCACTTCTAAACACTATCGAAATACATTTTTCCCCATTATAGAAACCCACCTAGACAAATTTTTCCTTTCTGTACCTTTTGCAGTCTTATGTAATTTCTTGTTGGTCAGACTTATTTAGGTATATATAGCATCTTATTCTCTTCCATAATGGATAGAATTTGAACCGAAATTAATTTTTTTTTTGTGGGCATCACTGCCTCTGGTGGTCGTGGGCACTACCCAGCCACCGCTGGATTTGAACCGCCAAGCCCGTGGGCTGCAGTTCCGCACTCGACCACTTACGCCACCAGGGCTCAGCCCAAAATTAATTTTTAGTTTTAAAAAAAGCAGTCTCTCTTTGGAGCTGTTAATATTTGCCCCAAATCCTGGGGCAAGTCTCTGGAGGCATTAGTAACCTTAACCTTAACAGAAGTAGTCTGTTAAGTACATTAGTAGTCTTAACCTTAACAGAAGACCATGAACTTTAATGTTACATTAAATGAACAGCTATACTAGGTAATAACAGGGGTGTGCTTTTTCCTATGTGTTTTAACATAAATTTGCATAATTTATCAAGTGATATGATGTCGTTTGTTTGTTTCTTGGGCATCACTGCCCTCTGGTGCTGGGAATAAGAGGCCCAGCCTTTGCTCCTATGGACCCTCTGCTGGAATTGAACCTCCATCCCAGTAGGCCGCAGTCCCGCACACAACCACTACGCCACGGGAACTCAGCCGATGTGATGTCTTAAATAGGCATTAAATGTCCTTCAGTGTTCAAATATGTGACTATGAGAACTTGTTCATCTTCCATGTATATTTCCATTATCTCAATAGTATTGTTCTGTACCATTAGCAAGATTAATGATACTTTTATTAGGATTAGCAAAAGTCCCATGGAGATTGCTTTTATTATCCCTCTAAAAGTGGTAATGCTGCCACCTAAGTGGTACAGTGATATATATAAACCTTAGATATATGAATGGATTTTTTTTTCCTTTTTTAAAAAATCATTTTTGGGGCTGAGCCCCGGTGGCGTTAAGTGGTTGAGTGCGGCAGGACTGCGGCTCACGGGCTTGGCAGTTCAAATCCAGTTGCGGCTCTCAGAAGCAGCACTGGGTAGCACCCATGACCACCAGAGAGAGTGATGCCCCCCCCCCCCAAAATAATTTTATTGGGGGCTCTTACAGATCTTACCACAATCCATACATCCATTGTGCTGAGCACATTTGTACATATGTTGCCAGCATCTTTCTCAAAGTATTTTCTTTCTGGCTGAGCCCTGGTGGTGTTGTGATTGTGTGCTGGACTGCGGCCCACTGGGTTGGAGGTTCAAATCCAGCAGCAAGGTTGGGCCTCCTACTCCCACCACCAGAGGGCAGTGATGCCCCCCCAAAAAAACCAAACCAAATATTTTCTTTCTACTTAAACCCTTGATATCAGCTCATTTTTTCTCCCTCCCCTAACCTCCCACCCTCACAAACCCTTGATAAATTATAAATGATTATTTTCATATCCTCCACCATCCACTGTCTCCCTTCACCCATGCTTCTGTTGTTCATCACGCTGGGTGGGGGAAGGGTTATACATCAATCATTATGATCAGTGCCCCACCCCCCAATCTCTCTCCCCACCTTCCCCCTACCCTGATGGTATTGGCACTCTCATGATTATTCCTGAGGAGTTTCTCTGCTCTGGATTTGTGCGTAGAGAACTCTTATCTGTACCAGTGTACATGCTCTGGTCTGCCAGATTAGTAATATAGAACTGAGGTCATGATAGTGGGGTGCGGCAGGGAAGCATTGAAGAACTAGAGGAATGTTGTGTTTCGTCGTTGCTATAGTGCACCCTCGCTGCCTCATCCCTTCCTTGTGATTCTGTGAATGAATGTCTAGTTATCTACAGATGGGCTTTGGGTCTCTGCTCCACACCCTCCACCTTCACACCAATATGATTGTGTGTTTTGGGTCTTCTGATACCTGATCCCGTCAACATCTCATGATCACACAGGCTGGTGTGCCTCGTTAATTTGGGCTTTGTTGCTTTGCAGCTAGATGGTTGCTTATATATCTTCAAGCCATTAAGACCCCAGGTGTTATATCTTTTATAGCTAGGCACCATCAGTTTTCTTCACCACATTTGCTTGTGCATCTATTTTTGTCTTCAATGATCATATCAGGAAGGTGAGCATCACAGAATGTGGGGTTATTAGAACAAGTGTTCTTGCGATGAGGAAGTACTTGAGTGAAGGCCCAATGTCCATCTACTACCTTAATACTTAACATATAAATATACTTACATGTGTTAGTACAGGTAGGCTAGAGAAACAAATTCATAAACATGCATATGGATATAAGGGAAAGGTTTATATACAAGAGGACTAGAAAAAAAAGGGGGGAGGGGACTGAGCCCCGGTGACGTAGTGGTTGTGCGCGGGACTGCGGCCCGCTGGAACAGAGGTTCAATTCCAGCAGTGGGGCTGGGCCTCCTACTCCCACCACCGGAGAGCAGTGATGCCAAAAAAAAAAAAAGAGAGAGAGAGAGGACTAGAACATTGAGAAAGCATCCCAACCCAGTCCAGTCCAACGTCATAAGTCCAATATTAGCCCATATGTCCAAAACCAGTCTATAAAGTCTCCTTCTAACTCACGAAGCGATAAAAGCATCCCAGCTTTGGCAGGGGTCTCCTCATGACTCCTCGTATCCAGCACTCAGGGTCCATCAGCATTATCCATTGGTGGTAGAAGCCTCTCAGCACTGGCAGGGGTCTCTCTGTGGCTTTTCCAGCTTCAGAGGTCTGGTTGCATCAGGGTAAGGCCATGTGACTTCCCCGGCTCTTCCAGTTCCTCAGATGCTGTCATCTTTTCTTGTCAGTCGCGTGTTGCCCAACAAGTAGGGGAATGGTCTCTCATCTCCATGAGAGAAATATCATGAGACTTCCCAGAATTCTCAGGAGAAAGCCATGCCCATACAGAGGCCTCATTGGCTGTCTCCAGATTGACAGGTCAGACTCCACTCCTAGATTCCCAATCATCAAATTGACACACGAGTACATGACTGCCACAATCTATGTCCTTATTATAATAAATATATTTACATATATACGTTCCTGTAGTCATACCTCTATAATGTCCTTTGCCTCCTAGTTCTTTCCGCTATTTCCTTTTACTTTCCTCTTATCCCACTGTCATGTTTGACCTTCATTCAGCTTTCAGGAATTTCAGGAATTCAGTAATTCCTCCCGTCTACTTTACACTTGATCAAATCCCAGCAGACATCTATGAATGGATTTCTAGTTCAAAATTACTTATAAGCCCTAATCTAAAGACACTTCGTTCTTAGGGCGCAGCCTTGCGTGTTAACCGCCTTTATGAAGTGACCACTAAAGTTAGAGATTTCATAGCAAAATGCGGGGAAGAAATCAGAGGGTACTGCCTAGCTAGCAGAAAATTCCATCTTCACTCTTAAAAACTTGTCTTAAGACAATCAGCTTTCGAAGTGAGATGTCAGTTTGGAAGAAGCATATCTGCCTCCATGATCCAAGGACTGTAAATAATAAATTCCATGATTAAAGGAAAGACATATGCTAGAACTTAAATTTTGAGTGACTGCTTTACAGAAGACTGTGAATGACAGTGGAAGCCCAGAACCATTTGAACACTGCAGAGGGATATGAATGGACTGAGGCCATTGGAAAGGGCATTGTCTCTGTCCCCTGATAAGCCCAGGGAGGGGCAGTCTCCCTTGAGTTCTTGCCTGGGTGTGCTCTTGATGGAGATCACCTAAGGGACTGGGTTCACATAGACTTCATTTCTGCCGTCACTGTCTTGGAGAGCTCCCTGGACCAACTTTGTGAGCTAATGTGCCTACCATAATGTACATATCCCAAACATGACCTGATTTCTACTCCACAAAACCCCTTCTTTACATATGAAGTTTTGGTTTGCTACATACTGTGTGTGTGACTGTTGCTTGACCTCTCCTGTCCTTTCTAACGTTCTGTATTATCAGCAAACCATACCATTATCATCCCATGCCAATGTTCTCCCTCATATGGATAATGTCTTTGTCTTCCTTTTGCCCTGTTTAAGACTATAATAAATGTTTTTTCTTAAAAATGTTTTTAATATATTCATATAAAATTTAATAGGTTATATATAT
>PVJH01011710.1:0-67588 GCA_004026705.1 Nesogale talazaci | reverse complement strand
CTCCAAAGAGGAGGAAGGCTACAGGATAGTGAGATTAGAGACTCGGATTTTTAAAACACGAACACCTACAGCACAACTGGAAAAGCTAGATGAAATGGATCACTTTCCAGGAAAAAATGACAATGACTGAAAGGAGCCTACAAAGAAACAGAAAATCTGATTCCACAAGCCACGGCAGGTAGTGTGAAATAGTTTAACACACCCCCTTCCCATGGAAAGGTTACTAGACTCAAGTGCCTTATGGGTATTACCAAAAGTTTAGGGGGCAATGATCTCTACCTCACTCAAGCAATTCCCCAAAGAGAAAGTACCGGCTTATACCATCAGGCTAGGAAGCACACATTTTAGGTAAACTTGACCTGAACACAGATACAAGATTCCTAAGTAGCAGAGTAAATGAACTCCAACAGGATGAACATATTAGATGTAGCAAGGATGGCTCAGTATTTGAGAATCAAAAATAAACTCACATATTGTATGGACTGAATTGTATCCCAGAAAAGATAATGAGTAGGTTATTATCTTGAGAGGTGGGGGAGTGCGGGATGCTGGGGAGGTAAGACTGGGTAAATGTGCAAGATAGAAACTCCCAGCAAGGGCTAAGCCCCGGTGGCGTAGTGGTTGAGTGCGGGACTGCGGCCCACGGGCTTGGTGGTTCAAATCCAGCAGCAGCTCTCCAGGAGCTAGGCTGGGTAGCTCCCACGACCACCAGAGGGCAGTGATGCCAAAAAAACCCAAAACAAACAAACAAACAAATCCCAACAAACTGGAAACAGAAGATATTCCAATACTGGTAAAAGTATTATTAAAAAACTGCGTTTGTTCAATCCAACCCTGAGCTTCATGTTCAAAAATAAAACTTCTGCAAACATCATATCTAATGGCAAAACATTGAAAGCATTTCCAGTAAGTCAAAATCAACATTATACTAAAGACTTTACCCAACAGAATAAGACAAGAGAAAAAGAATTAGGGGCTGAGCCCTGGTGGCATAGTGGTTGTGCGCGGGACTGCGGCCCACTGGGATGGAGATTCGATTCCAGCTCCATGGAGCAAAGGCTGGGCCTCCTACTCTCACCATCTGAGGGCAGTGATGTCCCCCCCCCCCAAAAAAAAGAAAAAAAGAATTAGGCTTAATAGTTCAAAGAAAAAAGCATAATTGTTAGCTGCAGACAACACGATCATAGAAAAAAATCTACAGACTTATGTAACTCATAAGAAAGTTTACCAAAGTTGATGGATTAAAAAATCAGGATACAAAATCAGTAACCATCTATATTCCTTTTTTAAAAAGGAGAAAAGTATACGATTCATAATAATAACAAAGTACCTAGGAAAAAATTCTTTAAAAAAGAAAAAAATTATGAAGAAAATTATAAAACATTAAGAAAGTATTAATCTAGGATCCAAATAAGTGGCAATATACTCATTATTATGAAAGTGTCAGTTATCCCCCAAACTTTCCTATAAATTCAATACAAGTCATCTTTAGAACCCCAAGTAATTTCCCATAGAGCTAGACAAAGGGATTGTTAATGCATAGACAAATGCAGGGCCCAGAGTTGAAAAGACAAGATTGAGGACATCTCCAAACAAGAGTCGAGATTTGCTGTAAGACTGTGATAAGCTATGTACAGAGGTGAGTGGGACAGACCAGTGTCCCACACGACAGATTCAAATACAGTCAGAGCTTCGATGTGCCTCAGAAGGAGAACAGGGCAGTGTTGGAAAAATTCACTTTTCATTTGAAGACCTAAGAACACATCTTAAACAAGCAATATCCAGATGTTACTAAGGACACAAAGGGAAAAATCTAAAACTCTTTTAAATTTTTAAAATTTTAAAAATCTTTTCAAAATCTAGTAACAGAAAATAGAAATATATATCTTTATTAGTCTAGAATAGGAAACTATACCTTAGGAAAAAACTGATGATGCCCGGCTATCAAAAGATATAGCATCTGGGATCTTAAAGGCTTAAAGATAAACAAGCAGCCATCTAACCTGAGAAGCAACAAAACCCACATGGAAGAAGCACATCAGCCTGTGTGACCATGAGGCATCGAAGGGATCAGGTATCAGGCATCAAAGGACGAAATATTATATTATTGTAAATTAGGCGGAGTATAGGTTGGGGGCCCAAAGCCCATCGGTAGGTAATGGACATTCCCTTACAGAGGGGTCACAGAGAGGAGCCGGACCAGTTGGGGTGCAGTGTAGCAATAATGAAACAGAACTTTCCTCAAGTTCTTCGCTATTTCCTCCCCCACCACCCTCACCTCCCTATCATGATGCCAATCTTGCCTTACAAATCCAGCTGGACCAAAGGATGTACACTGGTACAGAGAGGAACCGGAAACATAGAAAATCCAGGACAGATGATTCCTTCAGGACCAGTGGTGAGAGTGGCAATACCGGGAGGGTGGAGGGAAGGTGGGATAGAAAGGAGGAACTGATTATAAGGATCTACATAGAACCTCTTCCCTGTGGTACAGACAAAGGGGAAGTGAGTGGAGGGAGACATAGGACAGTGTAAGATATGACAAAGCAATAATATTTTGTAAATTATCAAGGATTCATGAGGGAAGGGAAGAGTGGGGTTAGGGGAAAATGAGGAACGATGACAAGGGCTTAAATAGAAGACAAATGTTTTGAGAATGATGAGGGCAATGGATGTACAAATGTGCTTGACATACAACGGATGTATGAATGGATTGTAATAAAAGATGTATGTGCCCCCAATAAAATTATTGTAAAAAAAGAAAAAGAAAACTATACCTTAGGAACAACATCACCGAAATACAATTCATAGATAAATGATACCGAAATGGTGATGAGAGAAAACCAGCATCTATTCTATTAAAATCCAATTGGTCCTTCTTCCTGTCTTGTCTATCTCAGACTACCATTAAACAGAGAAGCTGGTCATGATCTTGGGACCTGGCACCTGTCATGACCTAGCATCTGCAGGTCCCTCTCCTCGTCACACTTCAGGCCACAACCAGCTGCAGCTTCCCAAACACCGCTTTGCTCCTCGAGTTCAAGGCCTGGAACGAAACCCACTCCTGGAACCACCCCCTCCCATCCCCATCATCTCTGCACATAACGAAGGCTCCTGGTTCCAGACCATTTCCCCAAACCCTTCACCTCCACCCCCGCTCCCTTGGGGGCTCTGGGGGCTCCTCAGACCACCATTCCCAACACTCCACTCCTCCTCCAAACCCCATCACCCTGCAGACCAGCTCCGGGCAGGGAAAGGTTCTTCCCAACCCCAAGCCGCATGCATAGAGTCCAACAAATGTCCACTGGGGTGAAATCTACAAACCATGAACCCCTTGGGGCTTGACTGTCCTCCCCTGTAAATGCTTCTCCACCTGGGTAACGGGATGGGGGGAAACTGTGGCCGTCCCTTGGACACAGTTCTCACTGGACCTCGCCTGGGGTCACCTTTCATGCGACAAAGGGTTTTCGTGTAATGAAAACAGTTCTTCTTCGTGGGACTGCTGAGGCAGCGGGCCTGGCCCTCCCCGTGTTACTCCCCGTGTTCAGGAGGTCCATCACGATCGAGGGCTGGCCCCCTGCCCTCTTTCCCTCCTCTCTGTCTGCTAGGGAGAGGATGAAACGTGGTGGGTCACATGCTCCAGATGGCTGCAGCCGGGGAACCGGACTCCAGCAGCAGAACGCACCAGACAAAGCCCCATGACAGCTGGGCTTGGGAGGCATGTGGAGGAACAATACACACACACACACACACACACACACACACACGGCTGCTGTACTCACAGGGGGAGGCCTTCGCAGACTGCATAGGGGCCATGGAAACTCCGTCGGTCCACCAGCCCGTCCATGGTGTTGTAACTGATCTTGGACAGGAGATCCAGGGAACTGGAAACAGACAGCGGGACCTGACTCTGACCAGCAGACCCCAAGGACATGTGGGGTGGGGAGGGGCAGCTGAGGGGGCACGGGCCTCCTCTCTGGGGGTCTGTATGCCTGCCAATGGGCCTGGGTCTGAGAAGCCGGGCCTGTGTCCAGAGCGACCTGCAGCCTGCTTAGCCACCAGCTTCTCAGCAGATCCGTGCAAGCTTTCTTTCTCCCCAGGCTCAGGGTCCCTGGGAAGGGGGGGTGTCCCAGCCAGGGGACAGGGGACACTCCTCAGACAGAGTAGGAGTGTCCTGCTGGCCCTGGGTGCATCTCCACAGCGAACAGTTCTGTGAAGGACTCCCATGCTGCCCCCCACCATGAAACAGAGCTTGGGGATGCAGGCAGAGAAGGCCACCCACGCTCACCTCCCCATGGGGTCCACAACTGCCTTGTCCTTCCTCTCAGCTGTGTAGAAAGGGGGCTCGTAGATCCCAAAGTCCGTCTGCATCAAGACAAGGGACAGATTTTCCTTCGACCTCTGACCCCTCATTCAGAGCTCTGGACAGACACCTGGTGGCTCAGGGAGTTGGCCCCCTGACTTCTAGCATTTCTCTACAGCCAGGACTGGACTCCACATCCCAAATGAATCCCACAATGCATGCCACTAGCTCTGCCTAGAGGTGGGGCCCAAGAGGAACTTTGGGCACGGCCTTGGGGACACTGAGAAGAAGCTGAGTTGGCCATCAGAACTGTGGGTCTGAGCTGATCTGGATGCCCAGATCAGAAAGGGCTCCACTGGGGGCAGGGTAGGGAGTGGGGGACACTGGGGAAAGGTAACTGGAGCCCAACAGGATTGCTGCTGGAGGGTCTGGAGTCATAGAGGCCACAGAGAAGACTGTCCTGGCGCCCGGGTCAGGCAGTGTTCTTAGAGGCGGTGGGGTTTAGGAGAGGCAGGGCCAGGGTGTTTGGGTCAGCCCGGGGCTGTATGTGGTCCCATAAGCCAGAGTGGCAGGTTTGGGACTGGACCTCTGGCCCCAAACCCAATTCTTCTGCCTCTCCTGCGTGGCCCATGTCATTGGACTCTGTGGGCCTTGCTGTCCTCCTTGGTCACACAGGAGCAAGGCTGTGACTTGGCCCTAGTCATTAAGCCCACCCATGGCTGCTGTGTGTGGGCAGCCCCCAGCCCCTCCCCCAGGCCAGCACTCACCTCCCAAGGTACCTTCTCGTCAGGCACGGGGAAGCGTGTGACTGGGCAGCTGGGGTAGAGGAGGTGGCGGGCGTTCACATGGTAGAGGTCGTCCCCATCATCCACCTTCTGCCTGGCACCCAGCGCTCCACTCTGCTCCTTGGGGGCCTTCTGGGGTGCTGGGGACAGTCACAGAGCCTGACGCAGGGTCTCACGGAAAAGGCAGGACCCTCACCCGAGGGGCAGAGCTGCCCCTGTGGCCACTTCCCACAGTATTGGGCTCCTCTTCCTCCCTGGGTCCTGGCAGCCAAACAGTATCCAACACAGGCTGCCGGGTGCCCCTGTGACCTCCCACAGCAGTCTTGGGCTTCTCTCTGCCTGCGGTTCTTCGCTGCTGGACAGCCCCTCTTAGCCTTTTAGGGAACAGCCAGGAGCAAAGGGCCCTGTCATCAGCTCGTCTCAGGAGCGCGCAGCTGGTTAATGAGGCTGAACTGGTGCCTCTGGGCCTGGTGCCACTGGAGGAGGTAGGGGAGGGGTGGCACTCATGTCCAGGTTCGCTCCAGGATGAACAGCCCTCCCCCACCCAGCACACTTCTCTCCCACAGACTCCATCCAGCAGGGAGGCCCACTGTGGGCCAGCCCCCCCACCCCCCACCCCCCACGCACCTAGAGCAGGGGCATCTACTTCTGAGCCGAAGCCACCGTCCCTCAGCGCCCTCACAATCCAATGAAGCGCACGAGTGGTCTGGGCCATCTGGAAGGCACACCCCGAAGACCCAGTGAATGCCAGCTGTGACCCCCATCCCCCCACAACACCCCCATCCCTCCCTCTCCAAGCTCCTGGCACCCCAGGAAGAGTCAATCTGCCTCCCCAGGGGGGCTGACTGCTGGCCATCACATGCCCTGCCAGACTGGACATGCCTGGGGAGTGTAGGCTGCCTGCCCTGAGCCCCAGTCAGCAGCACTCCTGGAAGCCCCCAGGCCTCCCAGTGCAGTGGCAGGGGGTTTATGTCTGCCCATGCCAGCCAGGATGTGGCAATGCCATGTTCACGTGGCATTCTGAGGCCAGCCCTGGCCCCGGCCCAGGGGGAGGTGTGCAGGAAATGTGGACGAGGGAGGACACTCTTGTTTGTGACCAGACCAGAGCCCCTGAGCTCTGGCCTTGAAAGAGGCTGCCTTTCTCAGCCCGAGCCGTGGGCAACGGGGCGGTGGGCTGGTTGGCAGGCCAGGTGCGTGAAAGTCGCTGGTGGAGGGTGTGAGAACCAACATCAAGAGGGACAATAGATGGGGGTGGACTCGTGGTCACACAGAGAAAAGACGAGAGCTCCTTAGGGTCGGTCCCGCCCTGGGCCCTGCTGGCCTCCATCAACTGCCCCAAGACCCTGCAGGCAGAGGCCCGTTCTCAGCTCCAGGGCTCCTCACCAACTCCGCCTCCTCTCTCGGAGCCCAACCCTGCCAGCCCCTCCAGTTCCCTGCAGCCTGGTCTGCTCACACCCCCCTTCCTTTACTCACAGACCCCAGGCCAGCCTTGCCCAGGCCCCTTACCACGACCCGTGGAGGACGGTCCTTGGGACCTCCTCTAGTATGACAAGCTCCTTCACCCCCAGTCTCCACTGGGACCCCCAGTTCCAACCACCTAGTGCGTGTCCTGCCTGATGCCGCCCTCCAACTCCACCCACCCACTCAGAAGGTCATGTGACTTTGTCCCCCGTGGCACTTGCTCCCCCTTTCCCCAAGAAAGTGCACAGGGGCCACTGTTGACATTGTTCTGCTCCCCTTGCCTGTCTGGGTCAAGGAGTGAGCTCAGAGACTTCAGTCATCCCATCTCAGACCCTTGTTTGAGGAGGGGAGGAGGAGGGTGAGTGGCGTGCCTTCTCAGACCCAGATAAACCGAAGCCATCACGTCAGCTCTGGTCGGTGGCCCTGCCACGTGCCCCGCAGCAGAACTCTGCCACATGGGGCTTCCTATGGCTGGGTTTTGAGGAGTAGGGTCGCCAGGCCTTTCTTCCAAGGCACCTGGTTGCTGAGTGCATGGACCTTTTGCATCATCCAGGGACTGCCCCAGACCCAGCTAGGAACTCCTATTTCCAATGTGCTGCAGCTCAGCTAAGGAGATGCTGAGTGGAGATTTTCTAGAGGACAGCTCCACTGTGTGCAGAGCACACTGCTTCTTATGCAGAGACCTCCTCTCCCCGCCCCCCTCCTCAACCCCCTCGGACCCACCTGCTCCTCCAGGGAGGCCAGTCTCTGCTCCATGGAGCCCGAGCGCTTCACCCGGCCCACGTCCAGCAGCTCCAGCATGGTGTCCACCCTGGAAGAAAGCACCACAGAGTCCACTGAGGACAAGCAAGGAGTCCATGGATGTTGAAGATACACGAGCCCAGGCTCTCTGCTGCTTTGAATTCCAGCCCACTTCACTGGAAAATTGTTTAAAGCAGCGGTTCTCAACCTGTGGGTTAGGACCCCTTTGCGGATCAAACGACCCTTTTATGGGGTGTCCTAAAACCATTGGAAAATACATTCTCAATGGTCTTAGGAACCAAGATACCACTTATCTATCCATTTCCAGGCACGTCCGCCCACATGCAGATATGCACACATACCAGTACATAGCGGGAGACTGCTACCCAGGCTACATCATACTTCAAAACAAAATTTCACTTACTTGTCATTAGACATAAATATTTCACAATAAATAATTACATATTGTTTTGTGATGAATCACGATGCTTTCCTGGTGTTCAATTTGTAACAGTGAAAATCCATCCTGCGTATCAGTTATTGACATGATGATTCATCACAGTAGCAAAATGACAATAATGAAGTAGCGATGAAAATAATTTTGTGCTTTGGGGGGGGGCGTACCATAACATGAGGAACCGTGTAAAGGGTCACAGCATGAGAAAGGTTGAGAACCACTGGTTGATAGTATCTGTTTCTGCTATAGGAGGTACATGGCTTCATGCTCCCCGTGGAAAGATCTCTGAGGGAGGTCATTAGCCAGGCCTTTTGTGGGTAGCAGGAACCCCTGGTGGAGCAGTAGATTAAGCATCTGCAAGGCCAACGGTTCTGAGGGGAAAGAACAGGTTTGCTACTCCCATAAAGAGTTTCAGTCTTGGAAACCCACAGGGGCAGTTCTACCTGTTCTCCTGCAGGGCTGCTGTGAGTCAGAAATGACAGGTTGGCAGGGAGCTTGTTAGCATTTGTTTATGTGTTTGCTTGCTTGTTTGTTTTGGGGGATGGTTGCAATGCATCCTGCTATTCACTATAGCTGGGGTTTTTTGGTTGTCGTCTTTGAATCATTTTATTGGGGGCTCCCACAGCTCTTATCGCAACCCATCCATCCATCCATCCGTCCATCTGTTGTGTCAAGCACATTTGTACACTTGTTGCCATCATCATTCTCAAAACGCTTTTTTCCTACTTGAGTCCTTGGTCCCAGTTCCTTTTTTCCCCTCCCTCCCCTACCTTCCTGACACGATTGCTGAAGACAAAATGGGTGCATAGCAAATATGGTGAAGAAAGCTGATGACCCCAACTCTACCTTACAAATCCAGCTAGACCAGAGGATGGGCACTTGTACAAATAAGAGCTGGAAACCCAGGGGATCCAGGACAAATAAACCCCGTAGAATCAATAATGAGAGTAGCAATACCATGAGGAGAAGGGGGAGGTGGGGGATAAAGATGTCACATGGAATTGACAATCCCTACCTTCCAAGGACGTAGAAGAGTCGAGTGAAATGATGAAGGGTGGGGTGGGGGGCAGCTCCTGCTGTCACAGTCACCCTGACAGTCCTGGGCTCTGCTGACCAGTGTCCTGACATGCAGAGCTTCCTGCATACCAGCCTGAGAGCACCTTTCTGAGACACCCGGGAGCCTCTCTCCTCTAACACAGCCACCAATCAAAGTCAATGGATGCAAAGCAAGACCATCCAGGAGGCTGCTCTTGGGCTGGTGCAGGAGGAGATGGGGCCAGGGGCTGGTCTCAGAGAGGACCAGCAGAGGAGCACACCAGCACTGGGCAGGCTTTGGAGAGCCACATCTTGCCAGGCCTGAGGCCAGCAGTGGCTCCTGAGACCCACAGCATGGAGCAGCAAGACCTGCTTTGGGTGTGAGGACAATGCTAGACCAGGTTTGCCCCTGCCCTCACAGAGCTCAGGTCTCCAACCAGCCAATCGACTCACCAACCAATGCCAGACCATGGGAGTGCTAAGAATTTTTCAAAGGATGAATAGTCGGAAGGCACAGACACCCCCACCCCACCCAATGGGTGACACCTGAACAGAGTGGATCAGCCTGGCAGAAGACCTGCCCAAACCTCATTCTTCCCACCCTCTGCCCACCTGCCTTGCCCTGCCCAGAGTGCCAGGTTCGGACAAGAGATCTGTTCTTTCTCCTCCATCCCTCAACCAGCAGGACTTGCAAAGCGCAATAGATGTTCACATGCATCTCACAGTGGGCCAGCCGCTGTTCCTCACCCAGGGCCCAGGCTGCTCACCAAAAGCAAGAGAAAGAGGAGGTGGGGGAGGACAGGTGGGAGGAGACTGTTGCAACAGAGGGAGCACCAAGGACTCAGCTGGACAGGAATGTGTCCAGAGTGCGGCAGAGTGGCTACCTCTGTAGGATCCCCAGCGGCTACCTCCTCCCCACTGACCTCATTATCAGCGTCGTTGAGGTCATCAAGACACAGAAGCAGGCATCAAAATGGAGCCGACTGCAAATATTGCTGACCGAGTGTGCTGTAGAGATCAGTTGAAGAGGGCACACCGGTACAGACCGGAGCTGGACACACAGCAATCCAGGACAGATGAACCCTTCAGCACCCGTCATGAGAGTAGCGATACCAGAAGGAAGAAGAGGCGGGGGAGGCGGGGGAGGGAACTGATCATAATGATCTACATATAACCCCCTCCCAGGGGGACAGACAGTAGAAAAGTGGGTGAAGGGAGGCGGTGACTGGTGTAAGACATGAGACAATAATAATGATGTATAAATTATCAAGGGTTCATGAGAGAGAGAGAGAGGGTGGATGAGGGAAGAAAAAAAATGAGCAGCTGATACCAAGGGCACAAACAGAAAGAAAATGTTTTGAGCATGATGATGGCAACAAATGTACCAATGTACTTGACGCAGTGGATGGATGGATTGTGATAAAGGCGATATGAACCCCCAACAAAATGATTTAAAAAAAAAAAGAGAAAGAAGGAAGCTGAAGAAAGCCCCCATGAGTTGGCCCCAGGTGGTATACTTTTCCATAGCAAGCACCAAAAGAAAATACCAGACCCCGGGACCCAATCTCAGATTGTTATGCATCCAACATTTTTTTAAGTTGCCTAAATAAGTGGAATGTTAGACATTTAAGACTTCACTTGCCCCGTGGACCTGCACCTCCACATCTGCTGAGTCGTGGAGTTACCAGCCCGCCATACTGCTCACTGCACCGCTCCCTGCTGAGAGACATCGCCTTCCTGGGGGGTGGCCCCTCTGCTTCCCCCCCCCCAGAGATTCTCTTTCTCTCTTCCCTCCCCACCGCTTACCTTTGAGGAGTCTCTGCTGTGAGACTGCCACTCTATGCAATCTCCCCCACCCCCACCCCCACCAAATAAAACCCAACCAAACTCACTACCACCGAGTCAATACAGATTCATCGATACCCTAGAGGACAGGAGAGCCCTGCCCCTGTGAGGTTCCCGGACTATAATGCTTTACAGGAGTACAAAGCCCCCTCTTTCTCCAGAGGAGCTGGTGGCTTTGAACTGTTGACCTTGTGGTTAGCACCCCAAGGAACAACCACTCCCCCACCAGCAGGTAGCATCTATTAAAACCACACTCCTCAGACCTACCTGCTTCCTTCTTGAACGGCTGGCTCCCCAATCCCTCAAACTCACTGCAGAGTCCTCACGAGGTCCCTGGCCCAGTGGCTACCGTGCACAGCCCTCACGACCACTGTCCCCAGGTCACAGATGAGCACCCCTGATTCAGTACCTCTGCTCCTGGCCAACAACTCCCACCCCAGCACAATGGGAAAACCATCCACACAGGGGCCAGAGGTGCCCACTGCTGGATGGTGCACTGACTCGCTTTCCTCCTCCAGCATTCACCGAGCAGCCTGGGCACTGGGTGCGGGGAGGGTCTGTCCCACAGTCAGGTGCATGGGACCAGCCAGGCTTCCTTTCTGGCATCCGCCACAAAGTCACAGCCCTGCAGGTCTTACTGAGGCTGAGGGATTCGGGGAGGGGAAGCTGTCAGACTGGAAGCAGAGAGTTCGTGTCCTTAACCCTGATCTGTAGGAAGGACAGGGAGTGGGAAGGAGGATGCTGACTGGTCTCGGGCACCAAGAGCCCCAGCAAAGCATGCCCCCAGAAAGCTCACCGGCAGAGGGCCTGTCCTCAGCAAGATCTGGAACTCCAGCAGGGCAAACCTTCCCAACCTCCCAGACTTACTCTTCCCCCAGGCCACCTGAGACTCCCCTGCCAGCCTCCCACCGCTCTGGGCCCCTCACAGGAAGTCAGGAGGGTCAGCCCCACCTCCTAGGCAGGTGTAAGCTCCCGGATGTGGACCCGGGTGGCCTTTCACACTCATGTCCATCCTGCAGTCTGCACCCAGGCTTCCTGAGGACTCCGGAGGAGGTAGACAGAGGGCTAGCCCGGCCCGGCTACTGAGATTTCGCTCCGTGGAGGTGGGACCCACACTCCAGGCTCACCCCCAGGCAGCCAGCACACCTACTTATTGCTCATGTCTTGGATCCTCTGCTCGGGCCTCTGCTCCCGCTGGCACTGCTGGTTCTGCAGGTAGTTCTCTTTCAGGTAGATCTCCCAGGACAGGAGCGCCGCCTCCTCGTTCTTCTCAAGCTTGCTTTCTGTTGGGGAGACCAGACGGGGGAGGAAAGCTGGCCCTGGGTGGGGAGGGCAGGTGAGGCTCTGATCTGCAGGGCCTGGGCTAGATGGCGGAGGGATAGGTAAGATGCTACCCACCCTCCCCTGGGACCCCGTGGAGAGGGGGGCAGTGGGTACACCAAGCTCAAAAGCTAGTTTCTGGGCTGGAGGGGAAGTCTGCCTGCTACATGGAACATGGCCTTCCAACTCAGAAGTTCACTGCCATCCGGCCACAGCCTCCCTAGAGGACAGAGCAGAACTGCCCCTGTGAGGTTCTGAGACTCTGACTCCTTACGGGACCGGAAAGCCTCGTCTTTGTCCCACAGAGCGGCCGGTGGAGTTGAACTGCTGCCCTTGTGATCAGCAGCCCACTCTCTCAGCAGAGTCCCGCGGATCTCACGCCTGCTGAAGGCTGGTGGGAGACCGTGGGGGAGGGGTGGCCCATGTGGTCTGGACAGCCTGGGCGCACCCAGCATCCCGCACGCGCCATCATGCCCACCCTGGACCCCACCTGCGCTGGAAGGTGACCAGGGGACAGCGCATGGGTGCCGCACATGCGAGCCGCTTACTGAGTTGCTTGTGCCTCTTGGGCGGGGTCTTGAGGGTGACCTTCTTCAGCAGGAGCTGCAGGTGGCTGAGGAGGATGAGGGGCGGGGGGGCGGGGGGCCGGCCGTAGTACTCCTCAATCAGGTCGTGGCGCTGGAACTTCCAGATCTGGTCTGTGTGCTCCTGCACCTGCTGGAATGTGTAGCTGGGGAGGGTGGGGGGTGCCGGTTACCTGGGGAGCCTCGTGAGCACCCTCTGCCCTCGGACACTTGACTATTGTGTGGACACCTAAGAAGCTTAGAACATGCTTCCTCTGAGGAAGGAAGGCCTAGTGAGCTTCCTGGGAGGCACAGGGAGAGAAGGAGATGGAGCAGAGAGGTGGCAGGCATCGGGGGGACATAGAGCGGGCCTGTACCCGGAGTGAGCGTCCTCCTGGCACCTAAGTCTAGAATAAGTGTGTCGGTAGGCTCTGGTCCAGGGCAGACAGAACTGGCAGCATCTTGGGGAGACTGGGTGCAGAGGCACTGTCTCATGGGATGTCCTGCAGAGGAACCCCAACAGAGGAAAGGCCTCCCAGGGGAGAGGGGCCAGCAGGGCTGCCCTGTGCCCTTCTTTATGAGAGGAGGCCCTGCCCCCAGCCCCGTGTTGGTCTTGGTGGCATTGTTCCTCTCGTCCACGTGCACGGCCGCCTGGCATGCAGCCAGCCATTGTGGGGCAGAGGATTTTGACTCTTGGCAACCCCATCCTGGCAGCGGTGCCCCAGAGGGCCTTCGGAAAGAGAGCTCCAGACAATTCTTCTTCCTGCTGGGTGGACCCAAGCCTCTGATCTTTCAGGTAGAAGGCCAGCTAACCACCCGGGAACCCTGTGAGCACAACGCTTCAGTGCCCGAGAGTGTCCCTAGAAGTCGGAAGCCACAGATGGACCACCCCGGGCTCACTCAGGTGTGGGGTTCTGTCTGCGCGGAGGCATCTCCTCTGACTCCAACTGTCATGCCCCCCACCCCCTCGTCTGAGTAAGGTCCCATCTTGGGATCCCTAACGTGATCCCACCTGCAAAGTCCTATGGCCAAGTAAGGTAACGTGGTCACCCGTTTGGGGGCTCAGGATGTAGACCTTTCCAGAGATCATTATTATCCTGCTGACCCAGTTCCCTGTGAAGGAGCAAGTCACACATAGAACTCACTGGGCAAATGAGGCGGGAGGAGGTGGGGCAGATGCATACACACACCCCTGAGTGATACCAACGAGGAAGAAACCCCTATCAGTGTGGGCAACCCCGTCTGGGGAGCCATCTACTCAGGGGCACAGAGTGCTGAGCAGAAAGCCCAGGATGGCAGCAGCTCAGAGCAAGGCCAGAGTTGGACTGCGGGGCAGCAGAAGCAGGTCCTGGGTCAAATGGAAAGGGTTCCTCTGGGCAAAGGGACAGGAGGAAGATCCTCTGAGAAACAAGGGTGCCAAGTCTACTGGGGGCAGGAGAGAAGACAGGCCCTGGCTGGACCCATCCTCCGCGATCAAGCAGTTTCCCTGCAAGTGCATAAAGCCCCATCTAGAATAGATGACAGCTCTCCTCTTCTTGGACGACACACATCCTGTCATCAAAGTGCCCCGGAGGCGGAGGCAGTGTTGTCTATCCTGTCCTTAAAACGAGGAGACTAGGCCACAGTGAGGGGAAGTCACTTGCTTGGCCCAACGCTGGACACCTGGTTGCTAACCCCACGCCCTCCAGGTTGGCGCAGCATGGCTTTCCAGACACTAACTGTAAAGTAAACTGTCCAGCAGAAAGAGAGAGGGACAGAGAGCATGAGGAGTGACCAGAATAGACCAGGTGTGGCCAACTGAGTGTAAGCTTGGTCCCACTCTATACACTTCCCTGTCCCCCTTGGGAGAAGTCCATGGGTAGCATCCATGGATCAACATTCAGCTGCTAGCCAAAAATCCGGGGTTGAGACAACCTAGAGGCAGCTTGGAAGAAAGGGCTGGCAAGTTCGTTCTGGAACAAAGGCCACTGGGAGCCCCGCCCTCCTTTACAGCACATGGGATCTCTAGGCGTTGGCGCTGATTGACAGTCACTGGTATTCCACCGTAGGGGGCTCCCACCCTGGCTTCGCATGGCCAAGCTCTGCATTTTGGCAAATAGCAGACTTAACCCGAGTGGAGCCTTGCAGACATCATGTGCCTCTACTTCCGGTCCCTTTCGGAGCACTACCACCATGAGGAGAACCAGCCTGGCCCACCCGCTGGAGGATGAAACCAGGCAGAGGAGACATGAGTTGTCCCTGCTGGAGCCACCAAAGGCCACTCCTCCTGCCTGCAGATGCCAGGGGGAACCCAGCCGTCATCCATGAAGCCAAGCCAGATCAGCAGACCCATACAGGTGGCCCACAGACTTTGGAGAAATAAGGCATGGTTTTTGCTTGGTGTCACCAAAGTTGGGGATTGTTGGTTAGATAGCAGTACCGTCCCCAAAGCACACTGACTGCCAGGGAGTTGATTCTGACTCACGGAGACCCTCTAGGACAGACTAGAACTGTTCTTGTGGCTTTCAAGACTATACATCTTCACAGGGAAGCCTCAGCTTTCTCCCTCAGACATGCTGGTGAGTTCAAACTGCTGACCTACGGGTAGCAGTCCTTACATGACCATAAGGATTGTACTTCCGCCAGGAAGGGGCTACAGAGCTCACAGCCCATCAGGAGCCCTGAGGAGGGAACCCCGTGCTGCGATGGCATTGGATGCATAGGATGACCTAGGATGCAGACAGCTCTGCCTTACAGAGCAAGAGGAGGGTATTCAATACCACACAAAGGTGGTTACATGTTGAACCACTAACTGCAAGGGGTTCGAAGCCATCAGTCGCTCCTCAAGCAAAGGATGAGACTTTCTGCTCCAGGTAAGCATGCGCCTGGGAAACAAACCCACAGGGGCAGGTTGGTCCTACCTCAGAGTTGGCACCTAGCGCTGAGTTGGTCTTAGCTCAACCGCAAAGAGTTTGAGCTTTGAAAGTGACCAGGGCGCTTGACCGAGGTCAGACCTGATCTCCATAGCTGCAAAATCTAGACACCACCTGGCAGCCCTTTCCCATGCAAAATCTTACTTAGCTTCACCCCAGCCAGTGAGGCAGTATCTGATTCATTTCACAGAGACCAGAGGAGAAGCCTAGAGGGAAGTTAGAGGCATTTCCCAAGACTCCGAGTCCAATCCAAGTCGCTCCCCACTGTTGCGACTGTGTGGCTGTGCCTTCAGTGCCACCCCCCCCCCAAGACAGAATCCTGCTCATCCAGTCATGAGGGGTACCTTATGTCCATGAAGTGCTGATCACTCCCCAGGGCGGGCACCCCTCCATCATGAAACCCAAAGCCTGCAGCCCCTCTGGCTCCAAGGCAGGAACAGGAAGGAGGGGGTGGCCACACGTGAGCGCATACCCGCCGCCCACAGCAGCACACGTGGGGGCGTCCGTGGGACACATCCCCCAGCAAGGGGACAGACCAGGCACGCTGACTCTAGGGTGTCAAGGAGCTGCTCAGGGGCCGCCATCTGAGACACGCAGAGGGACTGAAGAAGAACACGGTGGGGCTGGCACAGCCCTCCTGCCCCACTCACGTGCGCCCGCCCCCCCCCCGCCCCCCTGCCGAGTCCTCCAGGACTCACTTGAACATGGCGATGAGGAGGTTGAGCAGCAGGATGTTGGTGAAGAGCAGGTATAGGCAGAGCAGGATGACCGTCAGCCACTCGGGGAAGGCAGGCTCATGCCGGATCCAATCGCTCTCTGGGCACTTGGGCTTGTAGGGGTCTGTGCCATTGGGGCTGCACTGCTCGGGGTTGAAGTTCACTCCTGCCGAGGCCAGCAAGGTGGGCAGATGAATAAAGCAGTACAGAGTGACCAAGGTCCATGTCTCTGGACTCTCGTGAGTGTCCCAGTGGAAAGGGATCCCTACCACCGTCTTGTCCTCTGCTGAGGACAGCCGTAGGCCTGGACACCCGAGTGACCTCAGCAGTCAGGGTAAGACTCAGAGAGAGACTAAAGAGAGACCTGGTCTATGTCCAAGCATCCTCCTTAGACACGAAGGGGGCTAGCAGGAGAGCCTCGGGAGCGGATGGTACGACAGGCTAGCCCATCTTTTCCCAGACTCTAGGCAGCCTGCTTCCGTTGTGCACTTCCAGGACCCCAATCAGAGGAGCCACCAGGCTGAGACTCAGGCTGGGACCATCATTGCAACACCAAGAAGTTCGATTCAGAGGGAAAGGTTTTACCAGGAAATGCCTTTTAAATAACAGCAAAGCATAAAGAAAGGGTACTTAAAGCCATAAAGGCTTAGGATCAACCACAAGGCATTTGCCCTATTTGACTTTGTGATCCTAACAAACTATGGATACCACTGGGAAGAATGGGGATTCGAGAACACTTACATGTGCTCAGGAAAATGGTAACACAGACCAAGAAGCAGCCATTCTTCTAGAAGCAGGGGACCATGCATCTTTTCTATTGGGAACTGTACGCACCAGGGTGTGTGCTTTCACTGTACTGCCTCAATCTGTGGGCTGAAAAATAGCCGGAGAAACTGGACTATATCAAAGAACATGCATCAGGATGTAAGGGAGGCTCGTCAACCACCTATGGTTTGCAGATGGCACAACTTTGGTTGCTGAAAGTGAAGAGAGCTCGAAATACTTACTGATAAAGATGAAGACGAAAAGTTTCAACATAAGGAAGCCAACAGTGCTCAAAGTAGGCTAATAAATGACATCATGATAAACAGAAAAAAAGAAAGAAAGGGCCCATAAATAGGGGAACATTTTGTAGAAGCCATCTGTTGGTAAGAGGAGTAGATGATTGGGAAAACAGCAAAAAAAAAAAAAGAAAAGAAAAAGCAGAGGGCCCAGGAGGCTCCCCAGGAAAATGGATTTGAAGACCCAGCTCTCTCTGCTCTCCCCAAACCAAGCAAAAGAGATCAAAAGAGGAGCTGGTCGGCAGTGATCCAGAAGGGACACCTCTCCCTAAGAGGAAGAAACTGAAATCTCTGTCCAGAGAGGAACCAGCATGTGAACCTCAGAAGGCAGCAAATGGCGGAAGCATCCCCAGAAAAAGAAGCTCTCGGCTGAACCCCGGTGGTGTAGTGGTTGTGTGTGGGACTGTGGCCCACTGGGATGGAGGTTCAATTCCAGCAGCAGCTGCACAGGAGCAAAGGCTGGCCTCCTACTCCCACCACCAGAGGGCAGTGATAACCCCCCCCAAAAAAGAAAAAGAAACTCTCCCTAAAGGGGGAGCCCGCCAATAGTGGACCCGAGGTGGTGGGTGCTAGCAGCAAGAGCAACAACGTGAAGACAAAGAAAAAAAATTTTAAAAACCAGCCCAGGAAGATGAAAATGGACATTCCCTGGCACTCCCTAACCCTCTTAATTAAAATAAATAAATAAATAAATAAACTTCTTAAAAAAAAAAAAAAACAGCTCCACAAGTGCCGAAGGGTGAGGATAGAGGAGGAATGAACACAGGAAACAATGGGAGGAAGTGGAGAGGGTGGTGTCACACGGCCAGGACTGCCAGGAAAAGGAACGATAAGGGGACTAACAGTATGCCAACCAAGCAGATACATGCAATGCAAGGGAAAGATGCAAGAGGAAAAGAGAACGCAAGGGAAAGAGAAACTCTGAATAGACATATAGCAAAAGATTGAACAACTTCGCAAGAAGAAAAACCCAGAAAGAATCCATGCAAATCCTCCAAAAACTCTTCCAAGAAATAGTGAGAAGACATTATTTCTCAACTCGTTCTACTGGCCTGTATGACTCAGAGCAAAATTAGAGAAAGTTATTAATAAGGAAACTACAGACCACTAGGCTTTGAGGAGATAAGTGCAAATTTTCTTTAGAAAATCTTAGCAGGCTGAGCCCCAGTGACGTAGTGGTTGTGTGTGGGACTGCGGCCCACTGTGTGTGGGTTGGCTGTTCAAATCCAGCAGCAGCTCTCCAGGAGCTGCAGCAGCTCTCCTACTCCCACCAGAGGGCAGTGATGCCAAAAAAATTATCTTAGCAAACCACACACAGGAGCATCTACAAGAGTATGTCCTGTGGTCTTGTGGACAGTCTTCTGTTGTGCATCAAGTCATTGAGGGTTGACCAGCCAGGGTGGCACCTGCAAGGACCACCAGAAAGGAAGCTTGATCCAACTTATGAAAATCAACCAACATCCTATACCATCAAGAAGATAAGGGGCACAAATATCATCATCATTCCAATAGTTGTAGAAAAAAGAATTGAGGGGGAAATTAACACCACTCATAATAAAGGAAATCAACAAACTAGGAATAGGAGGGAATTTTCTTAACCTGGTAAGGAACATCTGCCACAATAAGCATCTTACTAAAAGGTGAAAATTGGAAGTGTTCCCTCTAATGGTGTGAGAAAGAAATGGACATTTCTTAGATCCAGCAACAGAAATGCAATCAGTAAAAAGATCAATGAGCTGTATTTCATCAAAATTTAAAACTTTTACGCTGCAAAGTTGGATGTCATCCAAAAAATGGAAAGACAAGTCACAGAATGGGATAAAATATTTTAAAATCATATTTTCATATCCAATAAAGAGCTCATTTTCAAAATATAGAATTTATACAACCCATTGGCAAAAAAGACAAACAATCCAACTTAAAAATAGACAAAGAAGTTGAGTAGACCTTTCATCCTCTTACACACACACACACACACACACAGACATAATAGTATATATAATCAAACCCAAACCCACTGACATCGAACTGACTCCCCCTCACAGTGAATCTTTAGGACAGTTTGGAACTGCCCCTTCAGGTGTCTGAAACTACATCTGTACCTGAGCATAAAATCTCGTCTTTCTTCCCCAGAGCAGTTGGTGAGTTTGAACTGCTGACCTTGCAGTTATCAGACCAATGCTTAACCCACTGTGTCACCATGGGTCCATGGATAAGTGTGTGTGGGTGTGTGGGTGTACACAGACACATCACTAAGGCACATAAAAAGATACTCAACGTGATTCATTAGAGAGACAAAATCAAAACCATCATGAAATGATCACATAGGGTTAAAATGAAAAAAGCAGTAACAAGGGTGGCAGAAAGTGGAGCAGCATGTATGATGACAGTATAATGAAATGGAACACTTGAGCATCGATATAGTAGGCATTAAAAAATCCCAATGTGAAAAAAAAATCCCAATGTGAGCAATGCTATCCCAACTCATCATGACCCGCGCTCGAGGGTTTCAGAAACTATAAACTGTGATGGGTGTAAACGGCTACATCTTTCTTCTATGGAGCCAGCTGGCTGCTAGGTTTGAACAGGTAACCTTTCCCTTAACGACCAAGCGCTTAACCACTGACCCACTAGACCTGGCTCTAGGCATAATTGAGAGGTTGTTGTGGCTGTTGTGGCGATTCACTTTGTCCGGGCTCTTCCTCTTTCCCACCGACTCTCAGTTTTACAAAGAAAGATGCCCTTTTCTAGGCATGTATACTTGCACAACTGCTCAGGAAGAACAGTTCAGTTGTTCCTCAAAATGATCACACACACACACACACACACACACAATTACAGAGTTCTCAAGTGGATCAACGATTCCACTCCCCTAAAATACCTAAGGGGATTCAAAAAGATAAGTGTACAAAATGTCCCTCCCGGCCTGATGCATGTTGCTGTCAGGCGGTGTCCACTCCCCTGTGACACAGAGACCCTATGTGCAACACACGGAAACACTGCCCAGGCCTGCGCCGCCCTCACCGCTGTCACAACGCTCCAGGCTGCTGCTGCAGTCACTGTCTCCATCCATCCTGTCATGGCACCGAATAGCCCCAAAGTGGAAACAGCCTAGGTGTCCATCAGCGGACAAGAGGTTGTCAAACGTGGTCTAGCCACACAGTAGAAAATGGCTCCACTGTAAGAGGAGGAAGGGCTCATTCTGGACACAACATGGACAAACTTGAAAGCATCGTGCAAATGCTTTGGAAAGAGAAGCCAGTTGCACATTGTGAATGAGGGGAATGTGGAGTGGGGACCCCAAGCCCATCTGTGGGCAACTGGACATGTCCTTACAGAGATGTCACTGGAGGAGACGAGCCAGTCAGGGTGCAGTGTAGCACTGATAAAAAAAAAATACAACTTTCCTCTAGTTCTTTGATGCTTCCTCCCCCAACTATCACGATCCAAATTCTACCTTCTAAATCTGCCTAGACCAGAGGATGTGCACTGGTACAGATAGGCACTGGAAACACAGAGAATCCGGGACAGATGAGCCCATCGGGACCAGTGATGAGATTGGTGATACTGGGAGGGTGGAGGGAAGGTGGGGTAGAAAGAGGGAACTGATGACAAGGATCTACACAGAACCCTCTCCCTGGGGAGCAGACAACAGAAAAGTGAATGGAGGGAGACATCGGACACTGTGAGTCATGAGAAAATAATAATAACATAAATTATCAAGGGTGTGTGAGGGAGGCGGAAAATGAAGAGCTGATACCAAGGGCTCAAGTAAAAAGCAAATGCTTTGAGGATGATGATGGCAACAAATGTACAAGTGTGCTTGACACGTGGATGGCTGTATGGATTATCATAAAAGTTGCACAAGCCCCCAATAAAACGATTTTTTTAAAAACCCTATATTCCACACCAGCCTTTTTAAATATGAAATGTCCAGAAAAGGCATCATTTATAGAGGCAGAAAGCAGATTAGAGGTTATCTAGGACTGGCTGTGGGGGGAGAGCGGGGAAGGGCACAGGTTTGGGGGAGACGGAGAGCGATGTCTGTGGGTGTAGACTGCTTTGTGGAGTTAGGACCCTGTGCGCAAGTTTCGATGGAGTGTGGCAATGGCCATGCAGCTTCGCTGACAGACTGTGACCCTTACACTATGGAATTGCACACATTATATGGGTCAGCTTTACGATAGACAAACCCTGTCTCATGCACACGGCTTTTTAGAAAAGGCCCAACCCACGAGGGCATTGTGAAAAGATGAGGGGAGCAAGGGCACGTCTAGCTCAGAAGAGAGGGAGACAGGGGAGCAGGGGCCCCAGGCCACACCTCCTTCAGCCCCAGCCAGAAGGGCCAGGGTCAGCTCAGCTCCTGCTGACACCCTCCCACTTCCAGCGGGCAGAGGATGCCTCTGTCCCTGCTACCACAGGAAGGACTGAGGGTCCCACCCCAATGGACCACAGCAGAGCCACCCGGTGCCCTCCTCTGTCTTCCTGAGCTTCCAGGAACCCCTGTTGCAGACCGACCTGGCCACTGAGCTGTGCTCTCAGGATCGCTCCATTCCTCCCACCCCCACCCCCGCCTCACACTCCGCTCCTCTGACCCTCCCCAGGCACCCAGAGCCCCCGGGTCCGGCTCCCCTCTGTCTTCAGGACCCAGGGTCCTACCGTCGATGTAGGCCGGGATCTGCCCGAAGATGGTGAGGTAGGAGTGGTAGACGACCCCGCGGAAGATCCAGTCCACTCGGTTCTCGTTGTGGATGAGGATGGCCTGCTTGGCCACCCCGAAGGACACCACCCACACCGCCAAGAGGAAGAGGAAGAAGAAGACGTCCTTCATCTGCAGAGAGAGAGAGGGGCATCACTGTGGGCTGCCTGAGCACCCGGGGTGGGGGGCTTCTTACCACACACTCTCTCTCTCTCTGTCTCTCTCTCTCTGCACAGCGAGGATCAGCAGCAAAGCTCAGCAGCAAGGGGTCACCTACAGCCCAGACACTGCAAGCAGATGGAAGCGACCCTCCAGACCACAGAGGTGACCCTGACACCCTCACTGGGCTGAACACCTCGCAGGTGTCGGAGGGGTCAGAGGTGGCCCTGACACCCTCACTGGACTGAACACCTCACAGGTGTCGGAGGGGTCAGAGGTGGCCCTGGCTTAAGGCCAGGAGGTGCGGGCGCTGTCACAGAGGTGGGGAGAGCATCAGAGAAGGCTTCCTGAAGGAGGCGTGTAGAAGGGGGGGGGGTGTTCCTCATGGGAAGCCCAATAGTGGGAGACAGGACCGGGGGAGCCTGGGGGATGCGCCTGAGCCCGGTCCACTTCCCTGGCCGCCCCCAGGGCCCCCTTACCATCCGCTTCACGATGATGATCTTGGGCCCCAGCGTCTTACTGACAGTGAAGATGTGCATCAGCCGGAGGCAGAACATGATGAAGTCCAGGGAGAGGATGACCCGCCCGGGGTACAGCGTGGCGGGAATGAGCCTGGTGACCCCGGGCCCAAGCAGAGACAGGCCCTCAGCCACTGGCAGCAGCTGGGAGAGCCCGTGGGGGTCCTGTGGCCTGCCCACTGTCTTGGAAGGACGTGCACGGAATCCCAGGGTTGTAAATTTCGGCGTGAGAGTAGGGGGAATGCAAAAGCTCAAAGGATAATGGTCTCTTCTCTGGGGCTGACTCTGAAGTGGGAGGGGGCAGGCTAAGCTGCATTGCTCCCCTATCTGAGGCCAAGCTTCCTGAAGAAAAGCATTTTATTCTCTGAGCTTTTGCATTCTCAGGAACCTGTGGCCTACTGAACAGGGGAGTGGCCCCAGCCCCATGGGAGGGAAGCCGGGGAGCCACGAGGCCTCTGGGTGCGAAATCTGCCCCCGGGACAGTGTCGGGCAGCTGCCCATGGTTCACAGGGACCTCTGCACGTCTCCAGCCCTTGTTCTTCCAACAGTGCAGGCATGGGCAGGGAAACGTCCCTTGATGGCCCCCCCACTGCATCCCACAGGGGCCAGAGAGGGGTCCTGCAGGGCCGTGGGGGCAACAGGCTGGTTCCCAGCTGCTCACCTGCAGGTCAGCCCTGCTATGAAGAGCAGGATGGCCCCGACGTCCAGTTTATTCCAGAAGTCGCTGAAGTACAAGGCGGCCATCTTCAGCAGCCCGTACCCATCGGGGTCGGAGAAGAGCTACGGGAGCGCAGGCAGGTAAGGGGCGGCCTGATGCTTGGTTGTCAATGGGACCAGCAGACACGCCCTCCTCACCTGTTCTCAAGGGCCCCAGTCTGCCCATCGACTGTCCCCCCTCCCAGCTCCCCCCACCCCACCCCAAGTCCCGTAGGTCCCAGACAGGCGCTTCCTGGGTGAGGGGTAGGTGGGTAGACGCAGAGAGGTGGGGCACCCAGCCAGGGGTGGGCTCCCCCACGTCTGCGCGGGGTTCCAGGGAGATGGACGGACCTGCCGCGTTTCCTCGCACACCAGCGAGAAGAGCCAGCAGTAGATGAGACACTCGCGCCAGGAGGGCGAGGGCTGGAAGTCCACCATCAGCACGTAGGCGAAGAGCCAGAGGAAAGCGAAGTAGGAGAGGATGTTGAGGTGGAAGATGACCACGGGCGCGCTGAAGAAGGCGCGGACTCGGGCCAAGCCGTTCCCAGCCTGCAGCCTCTTGGTCCTGGGGGCCAGAGCAAGGGGCGGGGGGAGGGGGCCTCTTGGGTAAGGTGGCCAGACGTCCCTACTTTTTTAACAATTTAACAACGTCCCGTGGAGCTTTAAAATTAAAATAAATATATCACCATGCTATTTTTTTGCATTCTATGAAAGTTTTTGTTGCTCCATATAGACCAAATTTTTCATCAAGAACACCCCCCACCCCCGTCAATGGAGTCTGACTTTAAAATCTGCTCACTTTACGTGGACTCTTGATGGGGAGAAGGGGGACCCCAGCCCTGCAGTCAGAGCTATGCCATGCCCTGCGCACCAATGTCCAAAATCACATGGCAGTAAGGGGGAGGGGCCAGGACACAGGCTGGTGCAGCAACCAAGGGACTGTGTGTCAGGGGAGGACTGAGCCCAACAGGCATGGAAAATGTGTCCTGATGGGGACCCCCAGAGACGGCCCTCTGACACAGGGTACAGGGTCAGAGTTAGTGCAAACTAGCTGTACAGTCCAGGAATGCAAGGGGTTTTCAGGGAAGATTGGGGAGAGGCAAGCAGGGGACGTGGAGCACTGAGCCAGGACCCTGTGGGTCTTTTTGCTGAGTCTGCCCTCTACGGTGCCATCCGCCCCTGCTACCTGCTGGGGTTGTCACCAAGTCCTCTCTACAGACCTCATGCTGGGCACCCCTCAGGAGAGGGCACTCACCCAACCTCAGGACAGCACAGGCTGGTCAGAGCCTGCACTTGAGAGAGACCCTGCCCCTGACACATGGCCAGAACCATGCTCCTGTCACCCACATGCTGAATCCAGCCTTGTGACCTCTAGCAGATCCCAGTCCAGACACTGAGCTGCCACCCACAGGAAACCAGCCTCTGCACCAGACTCCATCACCACTGTGGCCTTGACCCCGCAGGGCCAGCTGTCCAGCCCCAAGACTGCCCCCTGCCTGCAGCAAGGTGTTCTCCCACCCAGGGACATGCAAGCTGGACTCCGGAAGCCCAGAGCCACACATGGTGGAGGGGGTCAGTGGTCAGAGAGAAGTCTCCTTCAAGCGGACGTCGCAGCACCAGTGACAACAGAATGGTCATGGAGGGCTGTGGACTGGCTCCCCTCTAGCCCCTTGACTCAGGCTCCCTTCTGTCCTGGCTCGTGGGCTGGTGACTGTGCAGACATCTAGTGGACACAGCGCCAGGGCAGCCCCTGCAGCCACTTGCCTCTCTCCTTCGTTGCCTGCACAGATTGGAATGATAACACTGGCCTTCAAGCGAAAATATTTTGAAAATGATGATGGCAACATAGGTATGGACAGATGTGCTTGGCACCGTGGATGGATGGATTGTGATAACAGCTGTAGGAGCCCCCAGTAAAATAATTTAAAAAGAAGGGCTGAGCCCGGTGGCGAAGTGGTTGTGCGCGGGACTGCGGCCCACTGGGATGGAGGTTCAATTCCAGCAGTGGGGCTGGGCCTCCTACTCCCACCACTGGAGAGCAGTGATGCCAAAAATAATAATAATAATAATAATAATAATAATTAATAATAATAATAATTTTAAAAGAAAAGAAAATTATGGTGGCAACATATATTTAAATGTGCTTGATATAATTGGTGTGGGGGTTGTTAGAAGAGCTGTAAGAGCCCCCAATAGAATGATCTATTACATTTTTAATGTGGAAAAAAAGAATTCACTGACAAAATAGCAGGCATGGTGCTTGTACCCAGTAGGAGCTTGTGTATAGTAGGGGCTTGTGCATAGTAGGGGCTTGTGCATAGTAGGAGTTTGTGCATAGTGAGAGCTTGTGCACAGTGGGGGCTTGTGCACAGTGGGAGCTTGTGCATAGTAGGGGCTTGTGCACAGTGGGGGGTTGTGCATAATAGGGACTTGCGCACAGTGGGAGCTTATGCATAGTAGGGGCTTGTGTACAGTGGGAGCTTGTGCATAGCAGGGGAATGTGCACAGTGGGGAATTGTGCATAGTAGGGATTTGTGCACAGTGGGAGCTTGTGCATAGTAGGGGATTGTGCACAGTGTGGGCTTGGAGCCAGGTGGGTGCTTGTGACAGTGGAGGTTTGGTGGCTCATGGGTGCTTGTGCAGTGGGTGCACAGTGAGAGCTCAGTGCTCAGTGTGCTAAGGTTGCATCCCTAAGTGTGAGCTCCCTCCCTCCTAGGTCCACAGTCCAGGTGTCTGCAGTGTTGTGGATCACCGTGATCAGGCAGATCACTCTCAGAGCCCTGTGGATCAAGACCTGTTCCCAGCCAGGACTCCGTGGCCCCACACCGCCAGCCCTCCAAAGTCCCACAGTCCCAGCGCCCAGCAAGCACCTGAAGGAGATGAGACCAGTGAGCAGGAGTGGGGACACCACCATACACAGCATCACCCGCCACAGCCCGTTGTCCACAGAGAGATGGCCCCACCACACCTTGGTCAGGAAGGCCTGCAGACAGACAGAAGCAGCATCAGGAGAGCCCTTTCCTCCTTGGGACACTTCCATCCAGCACACCCTGCCTCTCTGAGTGGTAGGAACAGCCCTCACCTGCCCAGGTGGAAGGGAGGCCTGGTTTGCCTCAAGGGTTTGCAGTGTCCACCTCAGGTGGGGAGACGTGTGTGTTCTATGCATGGGGCGCTCCCCAGTCACAGTCCTCAGTCACAGAGATCCCTGAGCCCCACACCACACCACAGAACACCACCAGGTCAGGTGCCCAGCCTGCACACCCACTAGGGGATGGCTTCCAGAGTTAGGCAGAGCTTCCACAGTGAGTGGGAGAGGCTGCACTGGCCCAGATCTCTCTCTCTCTCTCTCTCTCTCTCTCTCTCTCTCTCTGTCCTCCACCGCAGAATGCAGTCTCTCAAGACTCAGAGCCCAAATCAAAGGGCTCTGAGAGCCCTGGTGGCTTCCCTCACTGAGCCCTGCACAGCAGCGGCAGGTATGCTCCCCAGTACCCAAGGTGGTTCATGTGAACCTGGCATGACAGGAAGCCATGTTCTCGGGAGGCATCTCTTCCATTGGTGGCACTTGCTACATGCCAGGCCCTACCACGATTGCCTGGGCAACACTGGAGCAGCCACCTCTAGGAGTTCCCTGCCCCCTCTCACCACGGGTACATGAGGCTCTGCAGATAGAGTGACAATTGAACACGCATCAAATACAAGAGGAGAATGGACACCTGGGTCCCTGAGATCCCCAGGGAAATCTCCCCGGTGCTTTGTGTGGGAACATCACCCTTCACGTCCCATCAACCACCTGGTTTTGCTTAGTTAGCTAGGAAAGGCGCTTCCAGGCCTGGCCCAGGTGCCTCAGGGGGATAGCTCTGAGCCACAGATTCCCCTCCCTCCCTCACCCCTTGGTGGGCGGAGGGGCTAGGTCCCTCAGAAGCACCCCGGGGGCCTGTCTTGGGAATTAGCCCCCTTGGCCACCTGGACGCCTCCGTGAGACACAAACTTCATGTCCTTGGCTTCGAGAGCAAGTTGCAGGCAGGTGGTCTTGCCCCAGGCCTCAGAGACACGTATGAGCAGCTTCTGGGCCCGCTCCTCGTCCTTCCGGTAGCACTCGGTGAAGACCCCTGGTGAGAGCAGGAGGATGCACTTCAGCGGACCCCACCCCCATCTCCCAAGCCTCAGGACAATGTGGGCGAGGGACGCCTCCAGATGGAACCTCTGCCCTGGGGAGAGTGGACAGGACTCCCATCGGGAAGGAGGGACCTTACATCCCATAGCTCCCAGGCCCAGGGAGAAGGACACGGGGTGTGTGTGTGTGTGTGTGTGTGTGTGTGTGTGTTTAGTGGTGACAGGGGGCGTGACACTGTGACCTGTGACCTCCCATCCAGAGAGGAAGACTGGATGGCATCGTGGCCCAGGGGAGGTCGGGGCGGGGGGGCGGTGCTCACCGATGGCTCTGAGCTCATACTCATCGGCCAGCGCCAACATCTCCTCCGAGCAGTCCGTGTCCTCCTCCTCCTTGGACAGCTCCTTCAGCAGCTTGCTGCAGGCCAAGGCCGCCGCGATGCAGTCCTGACTCTGGGGACCAGGGGTCACAGTCAGGACCCTGGAGGGACCCCACCCACTGAGACCTGGGCAGTACCAACGGCTGGGACGGTTCTCTTTGTGACCTTGGTTATGGGCACAACTCGAGCGTGCCATGCCTTATGGTGCGTGGCCCCGACTTCCGGGCTGTCGAGCAGGAATGGCTCACTCTCTCAGTTGCCCACCTGGAGCGGGTCCAGCAGGGCCCAGCAGGGCCCGGTCCCAATGCTCTATGGCAGCTGGCCCTCCTCCAGCGTGGGGCAGGGTCAGCGTATCCCACAGGGGAAAAGCAGCGACTGGGTACCCCATGTTCCAGGGTCGGCTCGGGGTCCCTACCTTACTATCACCGCGGGCCCCAACAAGTCCAGCACAACAAAGGGGCTGTGCGAATCTCCAGGAGTGCTCCCCACAGCCCAGGGCCCTAAGGTGAGTGGCCTTGCGGGGAGACCCACGGCTCAGTGTCTGGGAATGAAACTGACCCAGGGCACAAAGTGGTGTCCCAGCTGAGGCCCCCACACCTGCTGCCCCCTGACAGCACAGTGAGCACACGGAAGCAAACATCAGGCAGAGTCAAGGTCAGCTCTGTCAACCCGGGCAAGTTCCCGAGCCCGTGGGACCGCAGACCAGGGTGACCCTGCCGGCCCTGCCTCCCTGCAAGTGACCTTGGGGAGTGGGGGGGACCCTTTGACAGCGATGTGTAAATGCAAACAGAGATGAAAAGGGTGAAGCCCGGTATGTGAGACAGCATCAAACAATGTCACTGTCCCTCTCCAAGGAGAAACTGTTATCCAATTCGAGGACACCCCGAAAGGGAACGATCTTAACCGACAAGTACAGCTGGTCTCAATGACCTTGACCAACAAGTACAGCTGGTCTCCTTCGATGAGGTGGTTTGAGTCTGCTAAAGTCACTGAAGCCACTGCATTGGGGAAGGCAATGGCTCTCTGCCAGCCTTTGATGTCTACTGTCCACCCACCCCCTCTCCCACAGGCCAGGCCAGCACTGCCTAAAGATCTCCAGAACAGAAAGCCTCATCTCTCTCCCTGGAGGAGCAGGAAGTTTTGAACTGCAGCCTGATGTTCCAGGAGAAGACGAGGTGGCGTCACCTGCAAGCGTCTGGTCGCGGCATTTCCCTGAGTCCTTTCATACGGGCCTTTCTTCCCTGCGTGCTTCTGTTTCCAGATGCCTTCTGTAACAGGTATCATGGGCTCTTGAACCCTGCACTCACAGCCAACGGCACCATCACCCTGCTAGACACATCACTGTCTTCTGGCACTTAGAACACCAGAGAGCACCGTGTTTACAGACCCCTCTCAGACGGCATGATCACCGAGAGGATGCCAAGAGCACAGCGCTCGCTTCCCCGTGGAAAGCCCGAGACAGCATGGAAGCAGAAGCAAAGGCAGCGCATCTCCTTGTCCCGCCTCAGCTGGGCTCCTGCGCCCCGGCGATGGCACTGTGGTTTCTGCCACTCTCTGCATGCTCACAGAGAGGGTGAGAGTGTCGTGGATATTCATGGCGGGGGGAGGAGGGTCACAAATACATTTTAGCCAGCAGGTGGGTCTGCAGAGGGGGAGTCAGTGGACAGTGGACAGTGGACAGTGAGGATTGACTATACTTTGCTTCTCCAGGAGCCTCTCCAGAAGTCTCTCCGACCGACAGACAGAGTCTGGGCTGCTAACCACAGCGTCGTCAGTTCTAAACCATCCGCAGAGGCTCTGGAGAAAGACGGGGCTTGCTACACCCCCAAAGAGTGACCATCTCAGGGAGTCACAGAGGCATGTCTACCCTGTCCAACCGGGTCACTGTGAGTCCCCCTCCACGTGACGGCAGTGAGTCTGGTTTGGGGTTGACTGCAGACACTGACGCACCATAGGAGCCTGGGGGCCATCGAAGCCACGTTGGCCACAGGCGGTCTGAACGGCACACGCAGGGACTCATGAAAGAGAATATTCCGGCAGGACCGGCTCTCATCTCAGCAGTCTCTGTCCCCACCGGAAGTCCAGAGAAAGAGGCGTGATCTCTGTGGAGGTGGGTTTCCTGGGAGCCACGGCACAGACTGGCTCATGGGAAGGGGACTGGTCGAGGACCCACACGTACCCAGCAAGCTGCGCCCAGACTCCATCCCAAGAGGTTTGTATTTGCCTACCTAGAACCTGAGCTCCCTGACATGCGGCGTCCCTCCTGGGGTCTGAGGACAACCCCAGCACCCGTCCCAGGCCGTGGGCCACGCTCCTGTCTGCTGCAGACAGGTCTCCCAGCACCAGCCTCCTCAGAGCCGAGTGTGCAGCTAAGCGGGTGACGTTACCTGAGCCCAGATGATTTCTGCCAGCTCCCGGCGGTTCTGGATGGTGGCCCAAATGAGCAGGTCACGGACGGGGTCTATGGTGAAGGTGACGTGCCCTGGTGATCGCTTGTAGCGGGATCGGAGACTCACTCCCTGCACCTGGTGAAGGGCTGACGTCAGAATCTCACCCGGGTCACTCACAGCAGAGTCCCCGGGGTTTGCTGGAAGGCAGCTCTCCCATGCAGCCCGCACATTTCTAGAACCCCTGCTCCTGGGGTCTAACCTTAAGACCACACTGTTTGTAGCCCCCAAATCCTTCCATGCACCTATTATGAAAAGTGGCCTCTGGAGGGGGAAAAAAATGAGGAGCTGATACCAAGGGCCTCAAGTGGAAAGCAAATGTTTTGAGGATGATGGCAAAAAATGTACAAATGTACTTGACACCATGGATGGATGGATTGAGAGAAGAGTTGTACGAGCCCCCAATAAAATGATTTTTTTAATTGCCCCTGGATCAGTGGGACTCCGTATGTGTCAGAGCCGAATACAGAGCCAGAAGGATTTGGGTGGATGGTGTTTCTGACGTAGATGCCAGACTTCCCTTTTGAGGTGGACTCAACTGCCCGTCATTCCATCAGCAGTCAAGGACGTCTGTGCCACAGCTTGAGAAGCCAGCCCCTGTCTGATTTAAGGAGTGAACGTGTGCTCAGACATTCTGGCAACGATGCCCTGAGGTAGGGACGTATTTTCCACCTCACCCACACCCACATTCTCTAAAGCAATCTGGAAAGAAGCCGCTGGCCTTCTTAAGTTACACAGAGAAGGCTACGTGTGAGCGAGCTTCTGACTCTGAGCCTCAGCGCATTCTGACTGGGAAATCCCAGTGGCAGCCCAGTGGTGTAGTACCACAAAGACATGAAAGAGATATGCAAAGACATGGCTCCTTCAGGAATGAGAGGTTAAGCCAGCCAACCCCCTACAAACATCATATGAAACCCTCGCTGAAGTCAGCGATGATCCAGGAGGAACACAGAACAGAAATCTTATTTTAGAAGGCATCGAAAATCTTTACGGATGAATCATCAGGAAATCAGTGGAGAACATTACTGAGCTGCTAACAGCAACATCAACAACAACAAAAAGCACCAGCTCCTGAGGGATACATAAGGGAATCTGGTGAGCTTATAAGAAGTAAATTCTGGCTGAGCCCCGGTGGCGTAGTGGTTGTGCGCAGGACTGCGGCCCACTGGGACGGAGGTTCAATTCTGGCTCCCAGGAGCACAGGCTGGGCCTCCTACTCCCACCACCTGAGAGCAGTGATGCCCCCCAAAAAAAGAAGAAAAAGAAGTAAATTCCAGGCACTTAATTGTCTGAGTAACACAGACAGTTCAACACTCAGCTACTAACGGGGTAGTCAGGGATTCAAACACCTCCAAAGGCAGCTGAGGAGGAAGAGGTGGCCCTTTGCTTCTGAGAGAGCACCGCCCTTGAAAGCTCTACAGCCCCCAGATCTGCACGGAAACACATCAGGCCCCATGCCGTAGAAGCAGGTAGAGGTCGAGTGTCTTTAAGGAGCCCAGGTGGCACAACAGCTAAATGTGTGGCTGCTAACAGAAAGAGTCCCTTCAGCAACTCCACGGGAGAAGGAGCTGAAGATCTTCCACTGCAAAGATTCTACGTAAGAAAACCCCGTGGGGGAAGCTCTCCTCGGTCACGCAGCGTGGCTATGAGTCCAAAATAGGCTCGGTGACACACAACAACCTTCTACAGGAGAGAAAGGATGCCTTCCCAGTGGGTTTTACACCACTAACACCTCACAAACACAGCTCCCCAGAGAAAATCACAACCACAGGCGACCATTCCCACCCTGGAAATAATGGTCCTCAGACTCGAAGCTCACACAACAATCAGACTGAGATTCTTAACAGGAATGAAAACACGTCTCACTCTCGGGAGAGCTATTTAAAAGGAATTCAACAAATCCTTAGAACAATAAAAGAATCCGTCTACGTTCTCAAAAGTCATCTGACAGAACTCAACCCTGACGCTGCATTTTATAAAGCCTAAAGACATAAAATTCCCAGAACACAGAAATCTACAGAGACAGCAAGTAGATTAGTAGTTGTGTGGGGCTTAGGACAAGGGTAGGGGAGATAGAGGCTAAAGATTGTCTTCTTTTCTTTTTTTTTTAATGGGGATTGAGCTTTCATATATCTATATATACACATATATGTGTGTGATGTTTCTATAGGTTATATTATATAAAAATTATACACTGAATAATGGCTATATAAGATACAGAATTGTGGTCCTATGAGATACTATGGTACATTGTGTTCAGCCATTATTCAGTGTACACATTAGTGACATTAATTGTACCTATGGTGTTCTGCTAACATTACACTAGCCACTTCCAATTCGCTACCCAGAAACTCTGTGCTGTTCAAGTAAGTCCCTATTCTTCCCCCCACTCTTCCCTGAAGATACTGGTGCCCGGCTAATGAACTTTGGTCTCTGGGCAGAGGACTGGATGAGGTCATTCATAGAAGTGAGATGATGCAGCGTTTGTCCTTTTATACCTGATTGATTTCCCTCATCCTAAGGTTTACATCCATATTGTGGCACCAGAACCCCATTCGCCTCACGGCGGAATGATGCTCTGTTGCACAGAGGGACACAGGGTTTATCCACTCCTCCATTGAGGGAGACCCTGGTTCTTCCACCTATGAGCTGCTCTGAACAATGTATCAAAAACTATGTTTCTGCTTGAGCCTTGTTTTGTTTTGTTTCTTTTTTTTTTTTTTTTGAGTCCTTATTTTCGGATTTCTTGGGTCCATACTGAGGACCTGTTGGTGGTCCTAGGTCTAACATTTTAAGGGACCACCCAGCTATGACAGCAGTCTCCCATTATTATGTCCCCGAGGACTTCTTTTGAGGTGATGAGACCATCCTGCACACACCTGGGACTATGGTGCTACGCATACTGAAGCCATGGAGATTGCAAACTTTCAGTGCGTAAATTGTATGCGTTGTGAATTATATCTGCAAAAGAGTATCAGTGGAATGAGACGGGAAACCTAATGATTTAGAAAAAGATGGATACTTCTTGCAGGTAAATATTGTACAAAAACTGGCGCTGTGTGTTAACAGAGAAGCAGACACCAGCTGGGTCCCATTAAACAAGGATTCAGAGCTGAGTATCCACTCCCCTCCTATTGCTTAATCTGGGAGGTGTGGGGTGACCCTGCCCACCCTCTCAAAATCCACTGCCATTGAGCGGGTTCCAGCACACAGCGCCTCCTCGAGGCCAGAGGAGAACTGCCCCTGCAGGTTTTCCAGCCTGTCACCCTTTTTGAGGGTAGAAAGCCTTGTTTGTCTCCTGCAGAGAGGCTGGCTGTGAGAGGCTGACCTTGACCTTCCTACACAGAGTGCATAACAGCCCGTGAGCGGGACTGGAGGGCATGTGGTACAAAATGCATTCTCTTCACAGCAAGGTTTTGAGTGCTTTCCATTTGTTTTCATATAGCAAAGATTATATATATATATATATTTCTAATAAAAAAGCAAATGCTTGGCGGAGTAGAGGGCACATTAAGGCAGTGAGACAGTTCTGTGTGTGACTGGAGAGGTGGGCACACAGCAGCATGCATGTGCCCAACCTAGGACCGACCTGGCAAGCCAAGCAGAGGCCTCTCGTGTGGACGGTGGACTTCAGTTATAATGACACACCAATCCCGCCTCATTGTGTGTAACAGACCCACCATGAAATACAAGCTCACAAGAACAGGGACAACTGTGCAGCGGTGGGTGGGGGGGGCGGTACATGGGAGCTCTTGGTACTTCCTGCCTGGTTTTTCACGGAACCTCAGCCTGCTCTGCAGTTCTGTGGTAGAACGCTTGCCTCCCACTCAGGAGACCCGGGTTCAATACCAGCCCACACGCTTCAGGGGCAGCATCGCCTGACTGACAGTGGAAGCTCCTGTGGCTATGATGCCAGACAGGTTTCCGCAGAGCTTCCAGCTGAAGGAAGACGAGGAAGAGAGCCCTGGCTGCCTGCTGCCCAAACTCAGTCATTGAAAACCATACGGATCATAGGAGTCCACGTTGTGACTGATCATTCACCAGGATGGGCTGGGACCAGCCAGCCCTTCCTTCCATCTTTCCATTGTGCGTGGGGTGGCCTTGAGCCAGGGGCCAGCTCAATGGCTGCTAAGTCAACCAAAGTGCTCTAAAAGCTAACTCAGATCTACAAAGGGAGAGGAAGGTGGGTACTCAGATGGAGGGGACAGCGGGATAGGTGGGTGGGCAAGCGGATGGAGGGGGCAGAGAGAGGGCAAGCGGGTGGAGGGGGCAGAAGGAGGGAGGGCAAGCCCTTGGTGGAAGCCCTGAGCAGAGCGACACCGAGCATGTGACCGGCACGCACGTTGATCTTGACGGAGGTCCGCGCGGGCCGGGGCCGCGGGTAGAGCGGCTGCGTGAAGTCTCCCAGCAGCTCCCGAAGCACCTGCGCCACGTGGTGCATCTGCAGGCAGGCCATGGCGGGGGCGCAGGCCACGCGCTCCGGCTCCTCGGCCAGCACCTTCTGCAGCTTGCAGTGGAACAGGCAGGAGGGCGCCAGGTTCTTGTACAGGTACAGCACGGTGTCCCAGGTGACAAACTCCTTGAGCCGCAGCCCGTGCTCCAGGAAGAGCTTCACAAAGTCGGGCTTGTTGGAGATGAGGGCGGCCGTCATCATGGGGTGCAGATCCGAAGGCTGAAAGAGGGCACCACGGGAGGGGCTGCATGGGCCCTTCAGGTCCCCTGTTTCCTCAAAGACCCAGGGGAGGGCGGGGAGTGGGGGGAGTCACAGGGATGCCCGGTTTACCGCACAGGTCACCCGGGATTGGAGGAGGGAGGCTGGCTCCTTCCGTTGGCGTCCCTCAGGCCGCCCCGCGAGTCTTACCTTCCACTGACACTCGTCAGCAAAGATCTCGCTCCGTGCAATGTCCACGCGGTTCCACGCAACCGCCAGCTTCAGCTGATGGTCCCAGTTCTCGTGGCCAACGTGGTCATGGTTCCGAGAGGCTGCAGACACAAACAGGGAGGCTCCACCCCCGTCTCCGAGCTGTGCCCCGCCGGCACCTGCTGCTCGGCAGACCCAGAGAGCTAGACGGCTGCCGCCAACGTCATCTCCCCCCTCCCCCGCCATAATCGTAAGGGGAGGAAAGCAGTACTCAGTAGCAAAAAAAGCCTCCTTTTTACAAAAGCTTTTTAAAACACACTTCTCGTGTGGGTGTCAAGCCATAATTAGAGATTTGGGGGTGTTAATCATCCCTGATCCTTACCTGGCCCCTGCCTCCCAGTAGTGCCTACCAGCCCCGGGCAACCAGCCGGTGGGCAATGGGTTGGGAGAGAAGCCTGCGTTTCAGTAGATTCTGAGCATGGGGCAGGTGTTTTTCAATCGACAGTCAAAACTTAGACCCATGTCAGCTTCCTTTCCAAACTCAATTTCCACAAAACCTCAATCCCTACCGCACCTCCGGGTCTCCACACATAGTTTCTGCATTCTCTGTCTAGTGTAACATTTTAAAGTATGGGTTATTATTTAGAAAAGGAAGGGGGAGAAGAAGGAGAATAATTACACAAAAATTAAAAGGGGATGATACCAGGGGATTTTTTTTTGGGGGGGGGGAGATCTCATTCTCTTTTCATTCCATTTATTCATGACCTTTTTGAAATGCTTTACATACCTAAATGCAAAGGCTGTTTGTTTACAATAGAAACTGTCTACAATAAAACACGGGTGAAAACCTTGGCAACCTTGGAGTCAGGACATAAGAAATAGGAGCCGGAGAAGAAGGAACGAATTCATTAAAATTCATTAAAATTAAAAACGGATGCTCTTCACGCCAGTCAGGAAGTCCCACGGTTCAAGGCCCTGGTGTTTTGAGAGTAGGCTTCTGCCCTCCCAAGCAGGAAGCCAGGCTTCCTGCCCAGCGAGGGTGCCTCAGGCCAAGCCTCCTGTCTATTATGAGAGGCCCGTTCATTGCCGCGAGGCTCAACAGTTCCGGGGGGAGCCTCCACTCTAGGACACACTAGGAAGAAAGGCCTGGAAAGCCACTTCCCCAAAGCCAGCCAAAGAAAACCCTAAGCCTCACGAAGCTCCTATCTGCGAGGGGTCAGGCTGTGGCACAGGGCAGGGGTAGGGCTCCTCCACTGTGCTTGGAGCTATCAGCAACAGGAAATTATTTCAGCCAAGACGCTATGCTGGGGCTGAGCCCCGGTGGCGTAGTGGTTGTGCGAGGGACTGCAGCCCACTGGGATGGAGGTTCAATTCCAGCAGTGGGGCTGGGCCTCCTATTCCCACCACCAGAGGGCAGTGATGCCAAAAAAAAAAAAAGATGCTATGCTGAAGGAGGGAGGGCCACCTGCTGCCCACGAAGAGGGGAGATGGGCCCTAGCCTCTGCTTTCTTAGGAAGGCAGAGACTGAAGGGCCTGTTTTGTCTCCCAAAGTTGGGACACCTCCGGACTAGGCCTGAGCCCCTGCCCCACCTTCCCCTCTCCCACCTTCCTCCTGGGCTTCCCCCCAGGACTGTCCGTCGCCTCTTCCTGTGCCTACCCTTCAACAGAGCCTGTAGGATGGCCACGTCCACGTCCTGCTGTCCGTCCTTGCCCTCCCGGAAGATGGTCAGCAGCTGCCTCCTCCGGACGATGTCTTGGATCTGGGATCAGACGTGACCGTGTGAGATGTGTGACCGCAGCCAGAGCCCCGCTGCCTCCCGGGAGGAACACAGGACACCAAGGGTGGGGCAGGGGACACGAAGCTGGTGCTCTGTCTGCTCCACACGGAGGTCCACCCCCACCTCCCAAACCGAGATGGAGAAGAGGGAGGCGCGTGCGTATGGAACCCACCGTGTCTGAGCAGCTTGTCACCAGAAGCAAGATGTAGAATTTTCTCTCAGTGGCCAGGCAGGACAGAAGGCCCGGGTGGCTTCTCTCGGGGCCCAGACTGCTTCTCACTCACATGCCTGCCTCCCTCTCTCCCTCACCAACCTCTTTGCCCTATCCATCTATTCAATGCCAGGCTTTCCCTGCCTATCTCCCTCTACTGACCTACCTGCCTACCTACCCCGCTCTCCGGGAAACTGACTGAGATGAATTGGAGTGAGACTCAAAGGCATCGTGGAGGAGCCTGGTAGTGTAACAGGTTACTTGTTGGGCTGCTCTCCGCTAGCTCAGCAGTTCAAAACCACCAGCTACACCCTGGGAGAAAGAGAAGGCTTTCTCCTCCCTTAAAGAGTTCCAGCCTCGGAAGCCCCCAGAAGCAGTTCTGTGGCCTGTAGGGTGGCCGCGGGTCAGAATTGTGAGTCTAAAGTATCTACCCATCTGCTGTCCCCTTCTGCCTGTCTTTCTCTACCAGTCTATTTACGACTCACCCCCTTCCTTTGGTCATCAGGCCCCACACGAGGCAGCATGGTCCGCTGCTCTTCACCACACGACTGGTGACTGGCTTGTCGCCTCCCTTACCTTTTTGGTCCACTCCACGAGCCTGCTGTCTGTGAAGGTCTCCATTTCCTGGAAGAACATGCTCAGTTTCTTCTGGATCAGGGAGATGCTGATCTCGGAGATGGGCAGGTTGGCCACCTGGGCGATGACATCAGCCACGCGGCCGGAGCCCGCCACAATCACACAGGGCGTGCTGTTGGTGATGGCGTTGTAGATGGTCTGCGGCACGGGGAGGGAGAGCCCGAGGGCTGTGTTGCTCTTTTGATGGTTGTTGTTAAGAATTAGAATTAAAAACCCTAAACTCCCCATCCAGGAGTCTGTTCTGACGCCCCGTCTCCCTGTAGCACCGGGGAGAGCCACCCCCGCTGGTGTTTCCCAGCCTGTAAATCTTTACAAGAGCAGAAAGCCTGGTCTGACCTTGAGGCTGACCTTGAGGCGAGCAGCCCACTGTGCCACAGGCCTCGTGAAGTGTTAGTATGTGTTTTTCAAAATCCATGTACCAAAGGATAAGACCATCGGCTTAGAAACAGACTGTGTCCCATGGATAGTCTCAATCTGAATTAGAGTGTGCTAATTTAAGCATCACCCTTGGTAAAAGGTAAGCTATATGAGAGATTCCCAAGGCTCACAAAATAGCCTTGGAAACATGTGGCTAGTTGAAACATAAGAGCATGTGCCAGGAATAGTGTTGTGGGTGGACCCCCCATAAAAGACATGTGGGACTCATAACCCCTGGTACCTGTCCACCTGGCCTTGTTCAAATAGGTCCTCTGAAGGCGTTATCAGGTAAGGCGAGGTCCTACAGGACTTGGCCGGGTTCTTACCCTACGTGACTGAAAACCAAGAACAAAAACTCCTAATGCTCCGATAAAACAGAGTCTCTGAGCTTGTCAATCTGTACGGGACAGAAAGCTCATTTTTCTCCCAGGGAGTGGCCAGTGGGTTCAAAGTGCTAACTTTGTGATTAGCAGCAAGATGTGTGTGGTCCTTAGATCATCTGCTGTCGGTTTGAGAGACATCAGAGTGAAGGGGTGGAGTTTAGCCTGTCAATCAGGTCTCAGCTTGATGACCTCATTTGCAGGCTCGAAAGAGATAAATAGTTCACTGGAAACAGGACAACACTGACTCCCTGAGAGATGTTTTCATTGGCAAGACACATGAGCTATGCTAGAGTTCTGGAACCGGAGGGGCCACGTGGAGACCCCTGCCACTGGATCCACAAGACCTTCCACCCACTGACCTGTGATCTTCCCTGCGTTCGGTGTCATTGCTTGTGTTGTGTGAGACTGAAGAGGACTCTATAGACTGGTATCGAACATATAGGCTAACATTGGCCTTAAGGACTTGATCTGGACTGGGTTGGGATATTTTCTCAATATTCAATTGCTCCTGTATAGGATACTCTTTCTATGAGAGTCTCTCTGAATTTGTTTCTCTAGTCTACCTGGACTCACACAACCTGTAGCCCACAATTCTACCAGGGCTCCCCAACATGCTCAGGATCTGTTTAAGGAGTGTGGGGGAGACATAGACACAGAAAGAAGGGGGCCATGAGATGGCACATCCACAAGCCAGGGCCATTTCTGGGCCCCCAAAAGCCGGCGAAGAAATGAGGAAGGATGTTGGCTGAGCCACTTCAGACTGGCCTCGGCCCCGCTGGCACTCAGATTGTGAATGCCCAGCCCCTGGAGTGGTGAGGGACGATGCCTGTGTTGCTTAAAGGCCCCTGGTTTGTGACACTTTCTTACAGCAGTCCCATGAAGCCAATACAAACCACCACAAAGCTGCCATTTGAAGATTTGCAAACCATCTGAAATCCTTTGTCTTTTCCAAGGGTGCGAGTCAGAAAACACATTGCTATGAAGTTGACCCTGACTTGCAAGACCAGACCGAACAGCTCCCTGCGGTTTCCAAGGTCGCGGTCTTGACAGGGGCAGATGGCCACATCATCCTTCCACAGAGAGGCTGGCGGATTTGCTAAACCACTGCTTTCCTGAAACCCAGGGACCAGAACCCTTGCTGGTCTCTGAGGATTGTTTGAAATGGAGACTTCTCAACATTAAAAAGCACTAAACAGTGTTTCGCTTCAAGGCTCATGGCCCTAGTGGAATCAAAACAGATGTATTCATTGCTCCTGAGTGGGAGCTTCACAGATGAGCATGGCTGACCTGTATGTGAGAGACCACAGTGGTTTCAGGCCAATTGCCAGCACCACCAAGATGAAAGCTTCCAGATAGCCCAGCCACAGCCGTGTGCACATGCATGCTCTCTTCCCAAAGCCCTGCCTGCACAGTGGATGAGGAATCTTACTCACCCCCACCCCCAAGGCCCAAGGAAGAGCCATAGGGTGTACAACTTCAGGAAGTGACTGCTCACAAAACTACCAACAGGAAGGACGCTGCTCACAATAATGCATGACCATACTGAGTGAGTTAGCATAGCCTAGGCTCCGCCTCTCAGAAAGACCAGCATGCACTGGGGGGAAGGTAGGAGGGGGGACAGACCAGGAGCTTTATATACAGTCAATTCTCATGTTTTCATTGTAGTTGTGTCCTACAGTGTCTTTGTGAATGCTGTCATCACAACACAGAATCACTGTTCAAGGGGACATACAGGTTAGGTCCCAGTGAGCTTCTGGTGGCAGCATTTTAACTTGCTGTCGGAGTCACCTAATCTGGGGTCATTTTGATGATTAAGAGTGTAGGGGTGGGGCTGAGCCCCGGTAGCATAGTGGTTGTGCGCGGGACTGCGGCCCACTGGGATGGAGGTTCAATTCCAGCAGTGGGGCTGGGCCTCCTACTCCCACCACCGGAGAGCAGTGATGCCCCCCCAAAAAAAGAGTGTAGGGGTGGGTTGAGCCCTGGTGGCCTAGTGGTTGTGTGCGGAACTGTGGCCTGCAAGGCTGACAGTTCAAATCCAGCATCAGCTCTCCAGGAGCAAGGCTGGGCTTCCTACTCCTACCAGGGCAGTGATGCCACACACACACACACACACACACACACACAAACAAGAGTGTAGGGATGGGGTCTTGCCTGTCAATCTGAAGATAGCCAAAGAGACCTCTGTGTGGGCATGACCTTCTCCTGAGAATTCTGGGAAATGTGGTAATTCATTCTTGGAGGCAGGAGACACTAGCTCTTGGCTCACTCCCTGGGAGACATTGCAGCTGATGAGACACATGGCAGCATGCTGATAGGCCCTGAGCCCTGGAAACTGGAGGAGCCATGGGAGACCCCTGCCAGCGCTGAGATGCTTCTAACACCACTGGATACACAGGACTCTGCACCCACTGGCCTTTGATTTTCCTGGGGTCATTGCATGTGCCTCATGAGTCTGAAGAGGACTTACAGACTGGTATCAGACATATGGGCTGATAACAGACTTATGATCTTGGACTGGCCTGAGCTGGGATGCTTTCTCAATGCTCAATTCCTCTTGTATATAAACCTCTTTCTTATACACATATGCATGCTTATGAATTTGTTTCTCTAGTCTACCCGGACTAACACATTTACCAATGAGTATTAACCTTGTTTTACACATGCTTCTTTGTAATGACTCATTAATATACACAATTGATTCATTAACATGGAACTCATAGCCAGCATGGAGCTCAGGCCTATAACGAGGCCTGAGTAAAGCTTTTCTCACACAGCAGCCTTCTATGTAAAGCACGTCACAGTTTTCCTGCCCTTGGGAATGCCAGGCAGCACTTCAAAGAACAAAATCATCAGCAGATATAACAAAAATGAAAGGAGGGGGGGACACAAACACATAGCATGGCAGTAAACTGATCCCAAATAGAACACCAGTGTCACTACAGGGTCTCCACTGGTAGGCTTGAACTGTTGATTCTTTAGTCGGCAGCTAAATGCTGAACCTCTCTGGCCCCAGGGCTCCCTTACACTGGAATCGGGGCTAAGTATTGGTATTGGGGATAGTGCACTAACACATGTTTGGGGAGGCACCATTTAGCCCACAACTTAAACTTGTATTTGAAAACCACCCTGAATTGGCTATCTGAGTTCACAGGCCAGACCCCACCCCTACACTCTTAATCCTCAAATTGATACCAGATCAGGTGACTGTGAGTGTAAGTTAAAATGAAGCCACCAGAAGCTCACTGGGACCTAACCTGCATGTCCCCTTGAACAGTGATTCTGTATTTGCAATGACAGCATTCACGAAGACTCTGTAGGACACAACTACAATGAAAAATGAGAGGGCTGAGCCCCGGTGACGTAGTGGTTGTGCGCGGGACTGCAGCCCACTGAGATGGAGGTTCAATTCCAGCTCCCAGGAGCAAAGGTTGGGTCTCCTAATCCCACCACCAGAGGGCAGTGATGCCTAAAATTTTTTAAAAAAGAAAAATGAGAACTGACTGTATATAAAGCTTGTCAGGCAACCCCAGTCATCTACCATTGTGGGCATCTGCATGTGCCCGGACCACCATGAAGTGCCCCATGCATTGGTCCCAGAGTGGCAAAGAGAGATTTGATCAAGCAGGCAAGTACCCAAGACAGAATCTGTGAATCACAGGATCCACTGTATTTCAACTCAGCCAGAATACCCAGGGTTGTCGTCTGACCTCCTGATGTTGCCAGCCACACAGAGAGACAAGTCTGACTAGACTCTGAGTAAGCTGTCTCTACACTTGCCTTGAAGTCCTCCGGTTGTCCTATCATCGTACAGAGGAGGAGTCATTGTCATTGTCACTGCTGCTGTTGGCGGTTGTCACCCTTGAGTTGACCCTAACTCATTGCAACACTTGGCACAACAGACTGAAACTGTGCACAGCACCATGCCCGCCTCCCAATTGTGATGTCCTTGCCGCTGCTGTGTCCATCCATCTCCATGAAGGCCTGCCTCTCTTCCACAATCCTCTACTTGACCAAACAGGGCTTTCCCAGGAACGGGTCCTTCCTGATAGCATGGCCAAAGTATATAGGATGAAGTCAGACCTCCCAGGTCGTTTCTAAAGAGCATGCCGGACAAACTTCCCCCAGAGCAGATCTGGCAGTTCCTGGACCTTGCTGTCTTCTTCCCTGACATCATCATTCAAATGCGTCGATTCTTCGCTGTGTCTCGTATTTTGTGATGCACTGTCCCTTGGACATAGAAAATGCTGTCACTCGGGTCAGGTGCCCTCGTCCTTTTCCACATGTTCACAAGGTCTCCCACAGCACTTCTCCCGGGGAAGATGTGCTCCCATCTCTTGACCGCTGCCTTCAGGAGCGCCAACTGTGAATCTGGGTAAAATGGAATTCTTCCCAGCATCGATCTTTTCTCCATTTGCGTCTTGCTGTTTCTGGATCCAGTTGTACAGTGAGACATCTCAGGGTGGTTTTCAAATACAGGTTATAGTTGTGGGTTACACGGTACCTCTCCAGACATGTGTTAGTGCACTATCCCCAATACCAATACTTAGCCCCCATTCCAATGTAAGGGAGCCCTGGGGGCAGAGTGGTTCCGCACTCAGCTGCCAACCAAAGAGTCAGCTGCTCCGCAATAGAGACCTGAGAGTCTGCTTCTCAAATATTCAACAACCAGAAAACTCACCGCCACGGGTAGCTGTTGACCATGGTGACTGTACGGACAGAAGAGCACTGCCTCTGTGGGATTCCGAGGCTTTAACCATTTAGGGGAGCAGAAAGACCTATCTTTATCCCGTGGAGCTGCTGGTAGGTTTGAAGTGCTGACCTCGCAATTAGCAGCCGAACACAGAACCCAACCATGTCAATAGTTCTGTACTCTCCCATAAAGGCCACTGTGAGTGAGAATTGAATTCACTGCTTGCACGTGCCTGCAATTCTGGTGGAGAACGGAAGTGTCTTTATGATGCTATGACGTTGCTGTAGGGACAGGGTGTGTTGTTAGCCTCAGGGATGCTGACTTGTGGGGAACAGTCCAGATACAGAGACAAGGCACAACAGGAGAAGACAGAGCCACCGGGAGACCTTCCAGGGACTGAGAGATGCCAGACCCACCCAAGCTTGAGACAAGAATCGTCCCCCAGAACCATCAGAGCAGGAGCCTTCTCCTACAGCTGTGCCCTGAATTCAGACTGCTAGCTTCCTGAACTTTCTGTGTGTTGGAGATGGGGGTATTTCTTAAAGTTCCCCACTTATGGCATTTCTGTTATAGCAATACTAGAAAATCCAAGATAGTCCATTCATAACGTGCTGAAATCCCTAGAGGAATTTAAATACAGCCGCTAATTCCACTGATCTGGGGTGGGGGTGGGGGATGAGGGAGGAGTCACAAGGATCTGCACTCTGAAAACATTCCTGAGGGAGTCTGGATCGTAGAACTGTAGAAATAATCATACTGTCTGCCCCCAGGGGGACCTGGGAACCAATGACCACAAACTCCATCCTCACTCCAGTGCCCTGTGGGACTCATCTAGAGCACCCCTCTAACATCTGCACCAGGCAATTCCCCGGAACCAAGTACACCCATGGTGGCATCCAGCAAATTCTCTGCTCACCCCAACAAGAAATGGCCCCTTTATCACATGGTGGGCCCTCACTTCCTCCAGCTCAGGATGCTACCTCCTGCCCCCACTTGAGCAGGTGAGCAGGTTCATCCTGGGTTCCCTGCGCCCCTCGGATAACTGCATGAGGACCCAACACAGGCAGTCCCCACCCCCCAGTTCAGCCATTACTCACATTCAGCGTGCCGGGACCACCCTCCAGCACCACGCAGACAATGGGGATCTTAATGGCCACCCCTAGGATAAAGCATAGTGCCCCAAGTTAGGAGTTGTAGGGACTGTTCCCCAACCCCCTTCAGCTAATTGTCAACAGAGAAACCTGCCCTGACTTCCCTCCCACTGGTCAAAGGGGCAGCAGCAGTGGTGGAAGTCAGCCAGTGCACAAAAGCAATACCCCATTTTTCGTTGTGTTCGGTGAACTGGTTACTGAAATGGCACGTGAAATCAGGATTATCTCTAAGATGGGCAGTCTGAGCAGGCAATCAGTGTGGAAATCACAAATTTACATTCCTTACTCTTTTTTTAAGACAGTCATCTGCCCAACACCATATTCTAAGCTCCTGTAGTGATGTCCATTCCAACCACAGTTATTAAAAAAATAGACGGAACTAGGTTTGTAATATTTATTTATTCATTTCATAAAACTCACCATATTTTTAGTGAGTACATTTTTATTCTTTGCACTTGTTTGTTACTTCAGTCAATAATCATAGAAGATCAAGTCCCAAACAATCGGAGGGTGACATGCTGTCATTCAGTTCAGCTTTGTGTTACACCTCAAGTTCCCCTAAGAGATTAGGAGTGAAATATGCAATTCCTGAAAGTGTTCATAAGCTAAAAATATTGTCAGAACATTTGTAGTAAGTTCAGAAGCAGCGGAAAAGGGCTCTTCAACAGAGAACATAAGACATTCAGAAGTGGCCTCTTTCTAAATCTAGCAAACACAATGGCTAGGTCTGTGGGTTAATTGACCTACCTCTAAAGGAATAGGGTCCCACTCCTACAGTGAAAAGGTGGTTATGAATAAATCAGACAGCCGATGATGCTCAGAGCAAAAGCCACCAATGTTGCAAGTGAAGGCGACAATCAAGAAGCAATGTGGAAATGCCTTAACAGGGTTGTTGTTTGCTAGGTATTATTTAATATTTTTCATTGGTATTTTCAAACTCTTTCTTGTAACTTAGTTCTGTGTACCTCTTTTAGTGTTCTTATTTAGTTATTAGCTGAATGAAATAATAAACCACTTCTCCGGATATCTTTTTTATATACTTAGCATGCTCCTTGGGACAGCGCATTGGTGGTTAAATGAATTTAACCCCATCACTACCATCCTTCCCTTAGCACTTTCTCTCCCCTAAGAGAAATTCTCTCATCATAAGATGGTCCTTTCCCATCTTCACATCACCCAGTGGATTTTTCCATGGACCAACCCTGTGTGACTAGACAGTAGGACACTCTCACCCTGTCTCCACAGGCCCCACCCAGTGCCCAGCAGTAGGTCCCACTCACCTCCCCTTTCCTTCGTCTGCTCCGAAATGAACTTCTCTAGCCTCGTCCTCAAGGGAATCTCCACTCCATACTGCCCATGGGTCCCATCATCCACCAGGATGAAGTGGGAATGGTTGCTGTCCAGACAGGTGAGGTTCCCCTGGCCTTCCTCGTCCAGGAAGTACTCAGCCGGGAAGCCGCCCTGAGATGACCAGAGAAGAGTCAGGTTGATGTGGGAATGTGCTGTGGTTTTCTTCAGACCCGGGGTTAGCCCAGGGGAGTGTGTGTGTGTGTGTGTGTGTAAATATATATACATGCATAGATATTTATATATTTCAAACCTCTGCCAAATAACTACATAGTGCACAAAAGTTACTTTAGCTCCTTGCTGTATGTTTTCGTGTCTAGATTGGATGCGTATGTTCTAAGAAGTTGGCATAAATAAATAGCACTCAATTGGTCAAACAGAGAGAAAGTACCATGACTTTGACAGTGGGAATGGGGCTCTGACCTGAAAACAAAGAAGTTGCCTTTATGTCAGTCTCTGCCTCACAGCAACTTCACGCATGTCACAGCAGAACCGTGTTCCGTAGAGTTTTACTGGCAGAAGCAGATCACTCAACCTTTCTTCTAAGGTGCTTCTGTCTGGGTGGACTTGAGCGTCCATTCTTCCAGTTAGCAATTGAGCGTGGGAACCATTTGTGCCACCCAGGAATTCCTACGGGGGTTCCTCCAAGTTGAAAAATGGCCCTTTGTTATTGGCCTACAAATCCTCATCCCTGGACCTTATTTGAAGTGTGTTTGTGTGTGTATGTGTTTAGGATCTTGAGAAAGGGAGGTTATCGTGGACTGCCTGTTTGGTTAGCCCATTGCTAAAGTCAAGTAGATATTGGCTGAAAGCAGAAAACTCCAAACAGGTATTTGTGCTTTGTTAACTGTGCATAGGCATTGGATTTTGTGGATCATACAAAACTACGGATAACCTTGAGAAGAATGGGAATTCCAGAAAACCCACTTGTGCTCACATGGACCATGTACAAATAGAACAAGTGAACTGCATGGTTGGGAATCAGGAAAAGTGGGTGTCAAGATTATATCCTCTCGCCACAGGTGTTCAATCTGGATCCTGAGCAGATAATCAGAGAAGCTTCCTATGTGGCGCTTCATATATGAAGAAGAATGCGACACCAGGATTGGAGGAAGGTTTGTGAACAGCCTGCAATGTGTGGATGGCCTAATTTTGCTGAAAGTGAGAACTTGAAGAAGCCCTTGCTGAAGAAGATCAAGGATTGCAGCTTTCAGCATGCTTTGCAACTCAAAGTTCAGAAAACAAAAATCTCACAATCAGGTCAGAGGTAACATTGTGGGAAAAGGTTAACGTTTGGAGAAAAGGTTGAAGCCATCAAGGATTTCATCTTGCCATTGTCAATGTCCATGGAATTAACAGCCAAGATAGCAAACGATGCGCAACTTTGGGTAAACCGGCTGCACAAGCCTTCTTCAGAGCATTGAAAAACAACGATGCTACTTTGAGGTCTAGGGTGTGCCTGGCCCAAGCCATGGTAAAATCAGTCTCCTCAAATGCATGTGAAGGTTGAACACTAAATAAGAAAGACAGAAGAAGAATCAATGCATTTGCACTATGGTCCTGGCAAAGTACCATGGACCGCCAAAAGAACCAACACATTTGCCTCAGAAGAAGCAGAGGCAAAATGCTCCTGAGAGGCAAGAATGGAGAGACTTCATCTCATGTACTTGGTACACTTTACCAGGAGAGCCTGGCCCCTGGAAAAGAGCGGCATGCTTGGTAATGAAAACGAGAAAGACCCTCGACAAGAGGGGTTGACACAGTGGCTACAGCAATGGGCTCAAACATAAGGAAAATCGTGAGGATGTCACGGGACCAGGCGGTGTTTCCTCCTGTTGTACACAGGGTGACTACGAGTCAGAATCCACTGAAGGGCATCTAACAACCTCTGGCTGGTCACCTGTCCCTTTAAGAGGGAAACAGCTGACGAGTAGACAGAGGGAGGAGGAAGAAGCAATGAAGATGGAGAGACAGCACTTTGAATGGTAAATCCACAATCGAAGGAATACCTGAGGCTGCTAGTAGTGGAGAGAGGCAAGAAATGATGTAGGAACATACTGAGACCTTGATTTTGGCTGAGTGACACTGATTTCAGACTTCCAGCCTTCCGAATAGTGAGAGAACACATTGCTGTTTGAAGCTCCCAGGTTTGGGTGCCATCTTACAGCAGCCATAGAACACTCATACATGGGGACTTTGGGGGCAGGACATACATCCTGTGACATCCACAGAGGAGGGAAGATGTCCTCCTGCTGTGAGGAGGAACACCCATGTTTATAGAGGATGGTAGTGTAGCATAACAGGAAGTCTTATGGTCTAGGAATGCGGAGCATGGTAAAGGAGTATCTTTGAAGTTGTCCAAGTTCTCTTAGCCTTGGCTTGCCAATCAATAAAATGGATGTGAAAGACTCAACCATTGATTCAACCCCGCCCAACAGCACCCATCTCTGATTTTGACACAAAAGAAAGGCAAAGGTCAGAAGAGTCTGCTCAGTGCCTGACTGAGCAACCCCTTTGGACATCTGTGGCTAGCCAAGGAGTCACTATGTGGAGGAGACTCATCTCCTTGTAAAAAAAAATGTAGGTGGTCTTTGCCAGAGCAGATGAAGGATGCCATGCACAAGTGATCATTTACAAATGTGGTTACAATCTCTTCCACATCATCTGGGTCATCATTTCCTGAATATCCTGCCCATGTGAATTAACTAGATCTGTACCCACTGTGTCAAATGTCACAGTCTCTAAAAGCGTGTCGAACGAATTCCATCACCCTTCCCAAATCCCATTGCTATAGCTGACCATTGATTCTCATGGCTGCATCATCTTAGTGTCAGATGAAGTCTATCTTCCCTCATGAAAGAGAACCCCATGAGAGTAGTGACATCCTAGAATCACAGCCCCATGGACTTCTTGTGTTGGGAAGACCTCAGAGTCCCAGTGTGACCCAGTTAAAGTTCATGGATGCTAACTGAAAGGCTGGAGCTGCAAGCCCACCCAAAGGTGCCTCAGAAGAAAGGCCTAGAGATCTAACTTTTTAATAGAAGAGATTGAAAATTCTATCGGGCTCAGTTTTACCTTGACACTGATGAGATCACTCAGAGACAACGGAGACGTGGGGTGAGGACAAGAAACCTCAGCATGTAGTGAGTCAAAGATCAACTTTGGGGTCATATGGCCTGGACCCAGCACAGCTAAGACAGTCATCAGTTATTACTCTGACCAAGATACTCCCTCCCCAAAATCCATTCCTCATCAGAGATTCCATGGGGCTGGCTCTTGAACCGTGACCACATGGTCACACTGAGATGTTCCATCTGGTGACCAGATGCCAGCTTGTTCATTGGATATCTACATTCACGTGCATGAGTGTAGTCTTCATATCCTCTCCCTCCCACTCCTCTCCCACTCCATCTACACCAACCCCAGGGAAGGCCCTGCTCACCGTGGGGTGGACCAGACTCTCCCGGTTATGAATAGTGCCCCACGTGGCAACTCCGATGGTGATGACATCGCCTTCCTTGTAGCTGCTGCTTAGACTGAAGTCTCTTACAGCTTCACCCACCTGCTTCATCACCCCAGCATGGGATCCCCCAGTAATGATCCAGGCCCCTGGAGAAAAGCAACGGTGGAGTCATAGGGTCTGCAGAGGCACAGAGGCTGCTGCCAGGCAACATGCAGAACCCCACCCCAGCCCCACCTATGGTTAGTGCTATATGCCCCTTGATGTTGGCAGAGTCTCCATTCAAGGATGTCTCAAATACATTAGTAGGTGCGATTCCCAGGGCTAAAGAGGAAGATATGAAAAGAGTGTTGGCTTTATGTATGCTGCAGATCAGCAAGCTATGGGAAAATGGCCTTTTGTGTTGCTTAGGTAAGAAGAGAGAGGACAGGAACAGGGACTCATCATCTGACCAGGCATCAGGACCTCTTCTTGCCTGCTTGCTGCTTCCTCTCTGTCTCAATCTTGGGGGACCTTTTCTGACAGACACTTCAACTTTTTCTACTTGTACCCCCCCACACTTCTACTTACTCAAGTACTTCTACTTATTTTTCTACTTCTGATCCCATTTATTTCTATCTTCTACTTTTATTTCTCTACTTCTACTTCCACATCTTCTACTAATTCTTTTTCCACTTCCACTTCTTCTAGTTCTACTTCTTTTACTTCGCCTATGTAGTAGCTACATGGTCTGCTGTCAACTTGAGATGATTAAGAATGGTCACAGATCGATGACCTTATTAGAGGCACAATGAAGATAAGTAGCTCAGTGAGGACAGACACTCTCCCTTTGCTTCATCTCCCTCATGTAGACACACTGACGGTGCCTGAAGCTGGAGAAGCCACGAGGGAGAGCCACACCAACTCTGAGATCCTTCCAATGCCACTGGATCTACAAGACTTTCCGCCCACTGGCCTGTGATCTTCCTGCATTCAGTGTCATTGCATGTGTTGTGTGAACCTGTACGGGAATTTATAGATTGCTATTTAGACATCTGGGCTAATACCAGACCTATGGACTTGATCTGGGCTGGGATGTTTTTGTAATGTACTCTTTGATATAAACTCTCTCTTACACATAGAGGAGCATCAATGAACTTGTTTCTCTAGTCTACCCGAACTAACCCAGACTTCTATTTCAGCTCTCCTTCTATGTCTTCTACAACTTACATTTTTCTACTTCTGCTCTTTTTATGTCTACTTTTCTCCCCTGTCTACATCACCTTCAACGTCTTCATCTTCTATTTTTTGCATCTCTAGTTCTACTTCCAATTCTACTTTTGCATCTTCAACTTCTACCTCTTTCCTTTTCTACTCCTACTATTTCTACTCCTAGTTCTGCTTTTCAACTTTCACTTCCACTTCTTTCACTTCTACATTTATTTTTTCCCACTTCCATTTCTTCTATGTCTACTGCCTTTACTTCTATTTCTACTTCTGTTTCTATTTCTACCACATCTGTGTCTTCTAATCCACTCCTACTTCTACATTGACGTCTTTTATTTCTGCTTAGAATTCTTCTACTTCTACCCCTATTCTACTTCTACCACATCTACTGATTCTTCTTCTCCTCAGCTCTTAAGACTCTTGGGGGATAGGCTGTATCCCTGACATCTGCTGTTGGGTTTGAGCAGGGTGGATGCTCTGGCCAACACTGGACAGGTGAGCAGAATTACCACCACAGCCGAACATTGTGAGTTGACATCAGAGTGTTTTGCTCCACATCCTCTGCCACAGGATCAGCAGGTATTACGTAATATTTGCTCCTCTGGCCTGTGTCCATGACTGAGGGATGGAGCTAAAGCCCTAAACCATAGTCATTATCTTGAACCACGAGCACAAAAAAAGTTTGCTGTCACTTTGGACTGTGGGCTACCACCGTAACAATGCTGACCAAAAGTACAGACAGTTGCACCTGCAAGCATGGTTGTGGCCCTGGTGTGAATTTTCCCAATCTGAAACATGGCACGCTAGCTTTGGACCAGGCAGTGGGCAGTAAGGACATAGACCGTGAAAGCCAAAATGGAATCAAGACAAGTCATTTGGTGATGCTGATATCTCGGATTACCTGGGAGGTGGTGAGCACTTCATGGACCCTACCGTACTTGAGTAACGGTGAGTTGCCTTTGACCCAGTCTGACCCAAGCAGGCTGGGGAAACACTCAGTGGTTTGCACGCTGGGATGGAGGAAAAGGGATAATCGGGAAATCTGGCTTCCCGTGCAGAAAGTACCCTCCTTGTCCATTGGGAAATGATAAAACTGAGAAAGGACAATGAAGGCTCAGATTGAGACTGATTCAGGGCAATGACCAGGAACCCCCTCTTGGGACCCACAGGCTGTGTGTTTGATTGATAAGGGAAAGGTTGGCAGTTTGAGTTCACCCAGAGGCATTCCATAAAAAAAAAAGGAAAGGGAAAAACTATTGAAAATCCCATGGGACACCCTTCTCCTTGTACACACGGGATCCCCAGGAGTTGAAAGGATGGCACCAGGTTTATAACAAAGGCCGAATCAAAGGTGAGCTTCCCATTTCGGATGAAAACCAAACTCTTTGATATGCTTTTTGACTCTGCCTTCATCTGGACTCAAAATATGGCTTGTCCTGATGTGATCCTCCTCAGAGACAGAGACATCCTTTGTATGATTAAGAGCATCATTTTGAGGGAACGTTGGGGATCCAAGGTTATGTAGCCAAGTACCCTGTAACAGTCTGGGTTCTGAAAATCAGGAGGTTTAAAATTCTTCACCTCTATGTGTGACATTGGGATTTTAGTCCATGGGGTGATTTAAAAATGGAAATAATTCACCCCCTTCTCTGAAGTTGACAGAAAAGTTGATAGGTAAGACGTTGGTTCCTAGAAACGTTCATTAGAACTCAATTTAATCTGTTCCTCTTGGAAAGTCTTTGCCCACACCAGGCCATAAACTTGTCCCTTTAGGTAATTCATGGAGCCTTTTCTGACCCATGAATGAACCAGGAGGCAGCAGAAGGCTCTCAAAGGGACAGCTTAGCGTTGTTCTGATCCAGTTCTTCTCAACCCAGACAGAGTATCATCATCTGAAGCAGGAGGGTGTTAGGAGTCGAATTGTGTCCCCTAAACTATCTGTCCTAGTCTTAGACCTGATGCCTGTGTATGTGACTTTGGTATCATTAGTTAACAAGAGGTCATGTTAATGCAGGGTGGTTCCAATCTTTATAAGAGAAGAAAGGCAGACATACACACAGAGAGAAGACAGCCATGTGAAGATGGAGGTAGACAGCCATGTGAAGATGGAGGAAGATGGAATTCAAGGAACACTTGGTACACCAGAAGTTAGTAGAGGCAAGGAAGACTCCACCACCCTGAATTCAGATTTATGGCTTCAAGAACTATGAGAGAATAAATGTCTGTTGTTGTAAGTCCCTGGGGTATAATGTTTTGATATAATAGCACAAGACATTCATACAGGCCTTTCTGATCTGGGTGGCCATCACTGGATCTTGGAGGTATGCTCTCACCTGGAGCTGTTTGCTCACCCCAATTCACATGTCACCACCCCTCAAATTGGGGGGGGGGGGTGCAGATGGGCCTCACATCCATCCCACCCTCTCACCTGTGGTCTGGGCCACCTTGACCAGGCCTCTTCGGAAGATGTTCTTTAACCTCAGCTTCATTTTGAAGTTCTTGGCCCCACCTGTCACTGAAATTAAAAGGTTGGGAACCTCCAGGCCCCAGTGCTGGGTCATGAGATGATAGATGACACTGGAGGGTGTGTCCTGGGAGACTCGGACATACTGCAGAGAAAGGAGAAGGGAAGGAGGCCCTGTATTAGTAGGCAATAGCTGCTCACAGGCAGCATGTATCTAAAGACCCACAGCCCACCCCAGCCTGCCCACCCCAACCTTCCCATCCCAGCCTGCCATGGTGCTGCTGTAGATCTTCCTGAGACTGCTCTCACCATCCTGGGCTGTCATAGGACACCACCACCCCCCACCAGGGCCATCAGCGCTGGGCTCAAACCCAGAATGAAGAGCACCAGAGCAAGGGAGACCCACCTTTCCCACTTTCTGGCCCAAGCACGTGAAGACGATGTCACCAAAGGCATCCGTGGGCATCTCCTGGACATGTTTTTTGGGGTCCCACTCCTTGCCCTGGAACATGTGGGGTTTGGTGGCCTCCTCCAAGTGCTGCTCACGGGTGTAGCCACACTCACACACCACTTTCCTGTGAAGACACTGCACAGGTCAGGTCACCTACCTACCCACCGGCAGGACCCAGACTGAGAGCGAGAGCCCACGAGATGGAAACCTCAAGTTGAAGAGCCCCTGCACCTTCCATAACCCTTCAGTTGGGACCAAAAGGAAATGTCATAGAGTCAGGTTCCTATTCCCAGATGAAAGCTTATACCGAAGTAAACAGGGAAGTGGGCTGCTCTGGGCTTTGACTGTTTACAGCTCCCACCTCTCTTGGGTAGCTTCCACTGGGTAAAAGATGACACAAGCAGACATGAAACACAAGCTCCACTGAGCCCCTTAGCCAGCATAGAAAGACCTAGAAAGAGCACAAGGCTTCCATGAAAGGAAATGCTTCCACGAGTTTTGTCTTGGAACAAGTCCGTACGCTTTTGCTGGGCCTTGATTTCCTCTTTTCGAATTTGGATTAGAGAATAAGACTTCCAAGAGTCTTTTCAACTCTTCAAAGCCCGTCCTTTCAGCCACAAGGCTGAAGATAAAGCAAATGTGTCTACATTTCCCACTGTGAGCCAGGTTTAGTACCATAAACCTCCCACCAGCCCTCTGAAGCAGACACTGCTACTATTAGCCATTTTACAGAGGGAGCAACCAAGGCCCAGAGCTGTGCTCTGTTTTGCCCAAGGTCATCAGAAAACACAGAGAAGAGCTTCTGGGATTCATAGCCAGAATCCATGCTGCATCCCCTCCCTACTACTTGCATAAACATCTTTAAGCAAGCAAATACACCATTCAGGTCAATGGTCACCAGGCATCTGGAATAAGAAAAGTGCTCAATATAAGTTCAATCTCCCCAGTGAGGCTGTAGCGCCCTTATGCAGGAGGAGCAAGAGGCACGCCCGGCACATACTAAGTTGGTCTCTTAGCTGACCTCATGCAATCTCAAGCATGCAGGTGCCACTGCCTCCTCCACTTAGCAACCAGACGACTAAACCTAACAGAGTGTGTTAGTCCAGATAGACTAGAGAAACAAATTCATAGACATGCATATAGATATAAGGGAAAGGTTTATATACTACAGGAATGGAACCTTGAGAAAGCATCCCATCCCAGTCCAGTCCAAGGTCATAAGTCCAAAATTAACCCATATGTCTGATACCAGTCTATAAAGTCTCCTTCCGACTCATGAAGCACATGCAATGACACAATCACAGGTCAGTGGGTGCAGAGTCTTGTGTGTCCAGCGGCAGTAGAAGCAGATGAAACATCTCGGTACTGACAGGGGTCTCCCCATGGCTCCTTGTTTCCAGGGCTTAGGGTCCATCAGCAGTATCCATTGGTGGTAGAAGCATCTCAGCATTTGCAGGGATCTCTCTGTGGCTTCCCAAGCATCTCAGCACTAGCAAGAATCTCCATGTGCCTTCTCCAGCCCCAGAGGTCTGGTTTCATCAGGGTAAGTCCATGTGGCTTCCTCCGGTTCCTCTAATCTCGAGGACTCAGCATCTACAGCATGCTTCTGTGTTGTCTTGTCAGTAGTCTGTCTCGAAGAGACTGAGTCAAGTCTCTTTCCTCCAACTGGGAAATACCGAAAGACTTCCTAGAATTCTCAGGAGAAAGCCCATACCCACACAGAGGCCTCATTTGGCTATCTCCAGATTGACAGGCTAGACTCCACCCCTACACTCCCAGTGCTGAAATTGACACAGATCAGTGACTGCCACACAGAGGCCAATAACTTTCCATGTCTCACAACTCGGCAAGTTTGTTACCTCTGGATCAGTCTGTTTTCAAAGCCACTGCCTACTGCCTTCCGAACAGGAAACATTCCTGCAGGGGACACAGTGGGAGCTGCATCCCTGCAATGCAGATGTGCACAGCACCAGATGTTTTTGCTGAGTGAATGCTGAGGCCATAAAACTATGCCCTCTTCCATAAACTGATGCAACAACTACTCTCAGCCAAGATTTTATTTAAGTTAGGGGGTGGGGAGATTAATGGTGTGATGGTAGGTGGGAGTGGGGGTGGGTGAGTAGAGGGAGGGCAAGCCATTTGGGAGGCTTAATAAATTGTGTAAGTGGTTGAATGTAAAAATGATGGACTGATCTGATATGTAAACCTCCACCTAATTGACAATTAAAAAGTTAAATTTTTAGAAGGGGCCTCAATAAAGTTCCATCCCTGTCTTTAAGAAGCTCTGGGGTTAACAAAACAGCTTATAGCCCAGCATCTCTAAAAAGTTAATCCAGAGTAAAGAATAACCCACCCAACACTATGTAAAAATGAATGGTGAAGATGTAGATAGTAGTGGTTTTATATTTCATCTTCTGACTCTAGAAGAGGGATGTGCCCTTTAAAAAGAATAATTTTAAGTTTTACCAAACCAATATAAGGATATAGTTTTAAAAAGCTAACTAGCACTAAAAAGCTGATGGGAAAATGATATGCGTGTCCATCATCAAAGTCCCAGAAGGAGGTTAAAAAAAGCTGAAAATGGATTGAAAGGAGAATGATGGAATGTCATCAAGTTTGAAAAAAGACCTAAGCCTACAGATCCAAAACTGATTGAAACTGAGTCCTGATGGCGCAGTTGTTGTGTGTGGGACTGCAGCCCACAGGGTTGACAGTTCAAATCCAGCAACAGCTCTCCAGGAGCAAGGCTGGGCTTCCTACTCCCCCCAGGGCAGTGATGCAAAAAGAAAAAAAAAACTTTGATTGAACATCAAACAAGATAAACCCAAGAAATTCACAGTGAAGCATACCACAGTAACACTGGCAAAAACTAAAGGTAAAGAAAAAAATCTTGAAAGAAATGGCACTTTAATGAAATGGTTAAAGCAGTTTGAAAAACAGCAGGTTTCTCACCAGCAGATGGGAGGCCAGAAAGAAAAGACACAATACTTTTCAAATGCCAAAAGAATAAAACAACCTACCCAGAATTTTGTTTTGGTTTTGGTTTTGTTTTGGGGGCATCACTGCCCTCTGGTGGTGGGAGTAAGAGGCCCAGCCTTGCTGCTGGATTTGAACCTCCAACCCAGTGGGCCGCAGTCCCGTGCACTACCACTACGCCACCGGGGCTCAACCCACCTACCCAGAATTTTATAGCCAGCTGAAATATTCTTCAGAAACAAAGGAGAAATCATGATCTTATCCGATGAGGGAAAACTATGGAATCTGACCCCAGAAGATGTACCTTATGAGAACATCAGACGGAAATTCTCTTGACAAACATGAAAGAAATGTTGGTGGCACATACAATTAAGCACTCCACTGCTAACTGAAAATGCTGTGATTCAGATAGACCCTGAAGTTTTGAAGACGAAAAAAGATGAAATCTGCTTTCATCAAGACAACAGCAAAGGAAACCGTGTGGCACAGTTCTACTCTGTCACGGGGAACATGATGTTAATTAGGTTCCATTAAGTCAGTGCTGATCCATAAAGACCCTATGCACAACAGAACGAAACACTGCCTGGTCTTGCACCATCCTACAATAGTTCTTATGCTTGAGTCTATTGCTGCATCCGCTGTATCAATCCATGTCCTCTAGGACCTTCCTCTTTTTCTCTGCCCCTCCACTTTACCACTTCTCCAGGGACTGGTATCTCTGACAACATATCCAAGATGAAATTTCACCATCCTTACCTCCAAGGGGCACTCTGCCTCCCTTCTTCCAATACAGATATCTGTTTGTCCTTTTAGCAGTCCATGGTGCTTTAGATATTCTCTCTGGTGCCACAGTTTAGAAGCACCGATTCTTCTTCAGTCTTCCATAGTCAATGCTTCACTTTCACAGGCATAGTGGGCAATTGAAAATACCAGGGCTTGAGTCAGGTGCACCTTAGTCCTCAGTCACGTCTTTGCAGCAGATGTACCCAATGCAGTGTGCCCTTTTACTCTTGACTGCTGCTTCCATAAGCATTCATTGTAGGCCCAAGAAGAGAAAATCCTTGACAACTTCAACCTCTTCCTCATTTATCATGATGTGACCTGCTTGTCCAGTTGTGAGGATGTTGGTCTTCTTTACATTGGATGGCAATCCATACCGAAGGCTGCAATCCTTGGTGTTCATCAAGTGCTTCAACTCTTCCTCACGTTCAGTAAATGAGGTTATGTCATCTGTATATCCCAGTCCGGATGCCACATTCTTCTTATAATCCAGCTTCTCTGATAATTTGCTCAACATACAGATTGAATAAGTATGATGAGAGGATGCAAACTTGACACGCACCTTTTCTGATTTTAAACCATGCAGTATTCCCTTGTTCTGTGCACATGACTGCTTCTTATGTCGTGTACAAGTTCCTCAGAAGCACAATGAAGTGTTCTGGACTTCTCATTCTCCTCAAGGTTATCTAGTTTATTATAACCAATTCAGCCGAGTGCCTTGGCGTAATCAATAAAACACAAGTAAACATCTTTCTGATATTCTCAGGTTTGAACCAAGATCCATTTGACACAGCAGTGATATCCTTCCTTCCATGTCCTCTTGTGAATCTGGTCTTAACCTCTGGAAGCTCCCTGTGAATGTGTCTCTGTAACTGCTAGTAGGTGAGCTTCGGAAAAATCTTACTTGCCTGTGATATCAATGATGTTGTTCTAGCGTTGAAGCATTCTGCCAGGTCACCTTTCTTTGGAATGGGCACAAATAGAGAGTTCTTCCAGTCAGTCGGCCAAGTGACTGCCTTCCAGATTTTCTCTGCATAGACAGTGTTTCATGAGCTTGTTGATCCATTTCAATTTGTCTTCCACCAGTTGCTGGAGCCTGTTTTTCGCTATTGCTTTCTGTTCAGTTTGAGTTTCTTCCTTCAGTACCATTTATACTTCTTCATATGCTGCCTCCTGAGATGGTGGAATGCTCTTTTTGGTGACTCTGTGTATTCTTTGCATCTTATATTGATGTTGCCTTCATGGACTCGATATTTTGCCCTTGGAGTCTTAATATTTCAACTCGAGGCTTGGATTTTTCCTTGAGTTCCTTTGGTTTAAGATAGGCTGAGCGGGCTGAGCCCCGGTGGCGTAGTGGTTGTGCACGGGACTGCAGCCCACTGGGTTGGAGGTTCAAATCCAGCAGCAAGGCTGCACCTCCTACTCCCACCACCAGAGGGCAGTGATGCCCCCAAAACAAACAAACAAACAAACAAAAATAGCTGTAAGAGCCCCCAATAAATTTTTTTTTTAAAAAGATAGGATGAGCACATCCTTCCATTTTGGTTTTCTAACCCTAGATCTTTGCACATTTCATTATCATATTTTACTTTTTCTTCTTGGGCTTCCCTTTGAAGTTTACTTTAGCTACCTTGCTTCAGAGTCTCTTCTGCATCCACTTTGATACATTCTTGTCTTTTTAATGACCTTTTGCTCTTTTTATTTTTGATGCATGGTTTTCTTGATATTATCCCCCAGCACATCAGGTCTTCTGTCCTTAGTGTTCAATACATCAAATCTGTTCTGAGATGTTCTCAAAATTCAGGCAGGATAGACTCAAGGTTGTATTTTTGCTCTTGTGTACTTGTTTTTCATTTTCTTCAGCTTTAACCTGAACTTACACATGAGCAATTGATGGTCTGTTTCACAGTCAGCCACTGACCTGGCTTTCGCTGCTGATATTGAGCTTCTCCAGTGTCTCTTCCAACAGATGGAATCAATTGGATTTCTGGGTACTCCACTGGGGAAATCCATGTGTACATGTGTGGTGCCTGACCTTGTTGGAAAATGTATTTGTTCTGAGCAAAACATTGGTCTTGGAGCATAATGAATCAGAATCAAATCCAACCCCAACAATAAAAACAGAAAACAAATGATAAAAGAAGGAATGGGGGAACATCAAGAAGGAATAACAATAGAAAGAGTAAAGCTAAGAGGGTAGCTTTAACAAGTTTTCCTTGAGTTTTCTAAATGGTAGCTGAAGCAAGTATTATAACCTTGTCTGATGGGGTTCTCAATGTATGTAGAGGAAATACTGTGGTGAGTATAATATACTAAGGGTAAAGGGTAAAGGAATGTCAGCAGAGATAAAGTTTCTACACTTCACTAAGCTGGTAAAGCACGGATACCAGTAGTTTGTTGGTAGGTGCTGCTAAGTCCATTCCGACTCGTGGTGACCTTGTGCACAATACAAAGAAATGCTGCGTGGTTCTGTGACAGCCTCAAAATAATATTCCATGTTCGAACTCATAATTGCAGCCATTGTGTCAATCCATCTTCTTGAGAGTCTTTCTCTTTGCCACTGGCCCTCTATTTCACTAACCCCTCCTCCAAGGTCTGATGTCTCTTAAACAAATGTCCAAAGTAAGTTAAATGAAGCCTCACTATCCAAATTCTAAGGTGCATTCTGGTTGTAATTTTTCTAAAAAAAGATATTTGTTTGGGCTGAGCCCTGGTGGCATAGTGGTTATGCGCGGGGCTGCGGCCCACAGGGTTGGTGGTTCAAATCCAGCAGCAGCTCTCCAGGAGCAAGGCTGGGCTTCCTACTCCCACCAGGGCAGTGATGTCACAAAAAAAAGAAAGAAAGAAAAAAATATTTGTTTGCTCTTCTGGAAGTCTATGGTTCTTTCAATATTCTTTGCTGACATCATAGTTCAAATGCAAAAATTCTTCTTCAGTCTTCCTTAACCATTGTCCACCATCCACATGCATATGAAGTGATTGGAAATACAAGTCTGAATCAGGCATACCTTCATCCTATATACCTGACTTAAAACCCACTGACACCAGTAGCCTACTTACTATAAATTGTGTATAGTAAATGTAATGTCCACAACAACTCCTTAAAAAGCTATACAAAGAGATGCATGCAAAAACATTACAGATAAATAAAAATGGGGTTCTAACATACAAACACTCCACAGAAGACAGGGAAGATAAAAACAGAAAGAAAAAACATTTTAAAAGCAGACGTTAGCCCTAACATGTGAATAATTACACTGGGGATAAAATGCCCAAAGTATACTATTAATGACAAGTACTAGCCAAGTAGTTTAAAATATGGCTCAGTTATTTCTTGTCTACAAAAAAAACTCACTTCGAATATGATGATATAAATAACAAATTAGTGGTTGACAAACATTAAATATAGTGAGGAAAAAGGATGGATTTGTCTGCAAAGAGGAGACACAGGGGAATCTCTGGGTGATGGAGCAGTTTCGCATACTCACCTCCACACATGTGATAAAATGACACAGCAAGAACTACAACCATGAAACTGTCAGCGCAAACAAAGGGACAAATCTCCAAAGCCGACTTCTGTTGCTAGAGATGCTTAGATACGGCACCAAAAACAAAAACAGCAAGAGTAAAGAAAAGTAGATCTTGATCAAAATTTAAAGATAATCTGTGAAAGAACAGATTTTCTCAAGAAAGTAAAGAGACAGCCTATAAAGAGGGAGAAATATTTGGAACGACAGATCTATTAAGGTCTTAATTTCTGAGATTTATTGAGAACTTCTATGATTCAACAGTCAGAAAATCTATTTTTTAAAATAGGCAAAGGATTTGAAAGAATAGAAACATCTTCAAAGAATCTGGACTCATGGACAAAAATCCTATGAAAAGATGCTACGTGTCATCAATCTACATAAAGACTCCAGGTACAGCCCAGAGAAATGCAGCCCGGTCTGCGTCCTCACAAATGCTGCCCCCTTCCGTCCATCGTTCCCGTCACTGCCTCAATCCGCCTCACGGGGGTCTTTTTCTTTTGGGATAACCCTCCGTGTTACCCAATACGGTGTCCTTCTCTGGGGACCGGTCTCTCCTGATAACATGAACAGAATCCTTAAGATGTCGTCTCCCTGTGATTACCTTCTAAGGCGCAAGCTCGCTGTACTTCTTCCAACATGGATTTGTTTCTTCTCCTGGAACTGCGTGCCAGGTGTCGTGGTCTTTGTTGACACCGTCATTCAAAGGCACCGATTCTTCGGGGGTCTTCCTTATGCATTGCCCACCTGCGCCTCCTGCGTAGAGAAGACTGCAAATCCCACGATCTAAGATGAGCGCACCTTGGTTTTTGAAGTGGCAATTTGGCTTTGTAAGACTTTAAAGAAGACCCATGCAGAAGGCTGGCCCCGTGTTGTGTGTGGCTTACTTTCCTGACCTCTGCCTCCCTCGGTGTTGATGGTGAATCCATAGATAATGGAATCCTCGACAACTTCCATCTGTGTACTGCTTATCAGGAAATGGCTGACTGGACGATTTGTGAGGATTTCTTGTGTTCTTTATGTTGACGCGCAATCCACCTGCAGGCTTTGATTTTCATGAGTGGTTCAAATCCTCTTCATTTTCAGCACCAAGGCTCTGTCATCCCCATATCACAGCTTGTTAATGAGTCTTTCTCCAATCCTAATGCCAGGATCTTCTGTACATAGGCCTTTTTTTTTTTTTCAGTTTATTTGCTCAGCTTACAGATTAACCAGGTAGGGTGAGTAGATACAATCCTGATGCACAAACCATGACCTTAAACCCTGACCTTAAAGCATGCAGCATCCCTTATCCTACTGGAACAAGAATGTGAAGAAATTTGAACACTCATGTATCACTGGTAGAAATGGAAAACGTGACAGGCGCTGTGGAAAACAGTTTGACAGATCCTCAGAATGGTTGACAGAATTCCCCCAGGACTCCGCAATTTCACTTTTATGTATACAACCCGAAAAGAAAATTTTGGTGGCATCGCTGCCCTGGTGGGAGTAGGAAGCCCAGCCTTGCTCCTGGAGAGCTGCTGCTGGATTTGAACTATCAGCCCTGTGGGTCCCAGTCCTGCACGTAACCACTAGACCACCAGGGCTCAGCCCCCCGAAAATTTTATAGTTGTGTGGTATCTGACCTCTGGTTTCACAAGGAGGAAGGACAATCAAACTCTACATCATCCAAGGCCAAGTCCTAGGACGTGGAGGCCAGATTTGCCTCCATTTTCCACCCTTCTTCACCAATGTTGCCACCAGTCATCCTTCCCAAGGCACTCCCTGCTTCTCTACTGGGTTTGGAAATTCAAGGGCCATACAATCCAGCATTTATTAGAGAAGTTAACAGGTTAAAATTCAAGATCACAAGTGCTCAGAATACAGTTCTTCTGGACAGGAGTGCCTCTTGTTATCCCTGGCCTCTCAGCTACATAGCCTCTTGCCTTCTGCCCACCTCAAATAAGTATTGCAAAGTTCCTTTAGTCCTGATGAGAAGTACTCAAAGGACACTCCACTTTGACACAAGCATAAGCCCCAAAGCACTCAGATCTGACTCTGTGAGTTGACAAACTTAAACCCCCCAATTGGGTGCCTAGAGGTAACTCACTGTGCAAACAAGTCTCCTGCTTGTCTTCTGGGCTGGGAAGCCTGCTGGTCTATGCATGCTCGACTCTGGGCTCTGCTGCTCTGACAGTCACCACTCCTCTGGTTGTCTTTGGTGTCACAGCTCTGTCTCCTGGATTGAAGATGTCCAACACCCAGGAATCTCTGGTTCAGAGGACACACTCCACTGCTGGATCTTTAGTCTTAATAGTGGTGAGATCCCCCATTTCTGCTTTTGAGATGGCTCATTTGAAACCAAGCAGGAGGTAAAACTGAGAAGTTCTCTCATTGGAGTCCCACGTACCTTGTTTGCATCGCACCACCTAGTTATGTGTTGGCGGTTATAAAGACTATGATTAATGGTCACCGCTATTGATTCCCTGTACCACACTTGTATGCCAATGGTGGTTGCACATTCACAATAGCCAAGGGTGGAAATAAATCAAATGCTCATGAACAGATGACCGACTAAATAAACTGGGGTTCCTCCATACAACGGCATCCTTTCTAGCCATAAAAATGAATGGCATGCTGATATGTGCGACTGTTTGAGTGAACTGTAAAAACGCGGTGGGTGAAAGCACTCAGAACATGATCAAACACCTTGACAGAGTGAGTTGCTGGGCAGGAGGACTCAGGAGGATCAGAGTCTCAGAGGATGCCAGGGGCAACTGGCTTGACACCCTTCACAAAGACAACGTGTGCAACTCACTCAGAAAAAAGTATCTCAGAGATGCTAACTGTCCTTTCAAGATCAACAAGAAACAGCTGACTGACTTCCAGGCTTAACTGTTAGACTCAAATACTGAGATAATGCTGAAAAAACACAAGAATATGGTGCCTAGTAACACACACACACATTGCTGAGAACACAGCTGAAAATGCAGAGCCCCTGGTCAGCTTGGATGTAAATAACCCAGATTTCAAGCCAAGTGTAATGGCTTTGGTTAATCATCGTCAGATTCTGCACCATGATGATTCCCTGGTGCAGGTGACTAGCTGGTGCATTCTCAGCTATCTAGGTGCAACTATTGGTCTTTTCCTGTCCAAAAGAATAATGAAAATTGGAGACACCAGACAACAATTCTTTGATAGACCATTGTAACACCAGTCTCCATAATCTGGAGACCAGAAGAACTAGATGGTTCCTACCTGGCTACTATAATCAACTGCTAAGAAAGAAATCACATTAGAAGGTCCTGGACAGAGTAGGAAAAAATGTGAAACAAAACTCAAAATCATAAAGAGACCTGGTGTGGTGTTTGGCTAGAACCTGATGGCACTGCTCACCCTTTAACTATATAAATGAATTTACCCTCAATTGTCAGCCAAACAGACAGATATATAAGGAACACAAGGAGGAAGTGAGATAAAGGATGCTACGTTGTATGGATTACAATCAAGGAGATGAAGGAAAAAGTGTATCAGTTGTTGAATAGAAAATCAATCGACTCTGTAAGACTTCACCCAATTAACAATCAAGGAAAAGTTTAAAAAGCCAGGGAATACTTAGAGACAAAAATGTATTAAGGTCCATAGCTTTGCCTTGGTGAGTGTATGTTATCAATATTTTCCCCTTGTTTCTAACCCCTACTGTTTTGTTTTGTTTTGTTTTTGGCATCACTGCCCTCAGGTGGTGGGAGTAGGAGGCCCAGCCTTTGCTCCGTGGAGCTGGGATCGAACCTCCATCCCAGTGGGCCGCAGTCCCGCGCACAGCCACTACGCCACCGGGGCTCAGCCCCTACTGTTTTCTTAAACAGTGTTCAATCACTTAAGTTTTCAACATATGTAAATAAATGTTCCAGTGTCTTAGTCTACTAAGCTTTCCTATATATGTACATAATCATTCATACTAGGATTTTAAATTCCCTACCATTAGCTTGATTTGAGTACTAATAAAATTACCAAATGCTCTCTGTATGCTAATCATATTAATTCTAAAAACCTGATAATGCTGCTTGCAAAGTAGACCTGGGGTATATATAAACATTAGCTATATGAATAGATTTTGAGCTAATACTTAGTCATTAGCCCTCATCTAAAAACTACATTCTTCCTCACCCACTCCTCACTTGCCCAGACTTTATTAAATAGATCAAAAAAAGCAATGATAGTAATTCTTCAGAACAGAGTCTATTTTCTGGGGTTCTTCCATAGAAAATGTGAATTTTGGTTTCCAAACGCATGCCAGAAGTATACACAGTCCTAACTGTACTAAATAGATGAGAAGCTGAAATCCCAAAGGATTCTTTTATCTGTGCCCAGCCTATGGTCTGTCTTTGGGCCGATGATAATTGACTGAGTAGCGACTATGCCTTCATGGATCTGTGTCTGTAGTTCTGAGTTCTTCTATATGCTGCAGTCAAAGAATGGAAGCCACTTAGTTAAGAGTTGCACCTCCAAGGGAGAACCAATCACAATGATCTACATACAACTCCCTCCCAGGAGGACAGACGACAGAAAAGTGGGTGAAGGGAGACAGCCGTCAGTGGAAGACATGAAAAAAAATAGTCATCATTGATAAATTATCAAGGGTTCATGAAGGAGGGAGGGAGGGAGAGGGGGAAGGAGGGAGAGAAGGAGTGGATACCAAGAGCTCAAGTAGAAAGAAAATGCTTTGAAAATGATGATGGCAGGCTGAGCCCCGGTGGCGTAGTGGTTGTGCACGGGACTGCGGCCCACTGGGACAGAGGTTCAATTCCAGCAGTGGGGCTAGGCCTCCTACTCCCACCACCGGAGAGCAGTGATGCCCCCCCCCAAAAAAATGATGATGGCAACAAATGTACAAATGTGCTTGACACAATCGATGGATGGATGGATGGATGGATGGATGGATGGATGGATGGATGGATGGTGAGCCCCCAATAAAATTATTCAAAAACAAAGAGTTGCACCTCTTGTGTCAAAACCAAGACTATGCTTGTCTAATTTGTTTGATGAGTTTTTGCAACAGCATCCTGAGTCAGGTACTCCTGAACCAAAATGTGAAATACCTTTGGTATTACCAGGGCATCATCATGGTGCAGAATCTGATGAAGATTAACCAAAGCCATTACACTCGGCTTGAAATCTGGGCTATTTACATCCAAGTTGATTAGGGGCTGTGCATTTTCAGCTGCATTCTCAACAATTTGTGTGTGTGTGTGTGTGTTATCAGGGACTGTGTCCTTGTACTTTTCAGCATTATCTCTGTATTTGAGTCAAACAGTTTTAAGCCTAGAAGCCAAAGTCGATCTTGACTCTTGAAAGGTCAGCTAACATCTCTGAGATACTTTTCAAAGAACTTGGGCCAATCACCGCTGTGAACGTTTCTTAAATTCCCTCTCTCTTCAGACCTGTATGGTCTGATTATCTGGTCTTCGAGCAAACAATAAAATTTATAAATTCTGTTTCATCTTTAACAGTGGAAGCCGACAGATTTGTGGTCATGGAAGACTGTCAGCTTGTGTCGAAACATGGTCCTGGCTTCCTGCAGAGGTCTCTGGGCTGTAGCCAGAAGAGAAGCAAGGAAAAACAGGCCAGAACAAGTCACTCGTATGATGTGGCCCTGCTGGATACTTGTCTTCATGAAGTGATCAGTGAAGATATGGGTACTAAAGCAAAGTGGGGTGAAAAAAATCAGATGCTGCCAGCTATCAAAAAGAATAGCGTCTGGGCTCTTAAAAGATTGTCTTTGACAAGTAGCTTTCGGAGTGAGGTGCCAGTTAAGGTCTACATGGGAGAAGTACACTAGCCTGTGTGATCCAACAATTTCAAATGATAAAACCCCAAATCAGAGGCGCAAATGGTATTAGAGTTCAAATTCTGAATATTGGGTGTGCAGACTGCTAAGGATGACGATGAAAACCCAAAATCCATCTGCAGAGTCCCCACATGGATGAAACCTCGATTGAATTCCCCCAGACCATTGAGCAGGGATGTGGGCAGTCTTGTTTACAGAAAGAGTGAATTGGAAAGTGGATTACTACAGATGCAGTTTGGTTTAAATTTGCCATCATAACATTAATTTTCCTTTTTGACCCACTTTTAACTTGTCCTAGTTTTTTTACTTTCTACTTTCTTTTAGAATGATATGTTCCTTTTTTTTTTAGGCATCACTGCCCTCTGGTGGGAGTGGGAGGCCCAGCCTTGCTGCTGCTGGATTTGAACCACCAAGTCAGTCGGCCCAGTCCCGCACTCAACTATGATGCTACCAGGGCTCGGCTGATATGTTCCTTTATTTCATTTTGTTGCTGTTTTTCTTTGCTTCTTATTGTATGCTTTTCTTCATATGAAGTCCAGGTGAGATGCCCAAGAAGGCAAGACCACCCACCTCCACAAAGGAAGAAACCGCCTGAAATCTGGAGGGTGGTGGAAGATCACTGTAGATTTCCCACCGACCACTCCGGGAGTCTCCAACCTCCCAGGGTTCTGCAGTTTTCGTTGTAAGCCACATGTCTGGGCCTCGGGCAACTTGAGGCATGATGGATGCCAAAAAGAAAAATTGTTGAAAGATCTGCCAGCTCCAAGGCCTGATCTCTCCATCAAGCCTTTTATGCAAGACCAAAGCTACTGGAATGATTTCGTGGAATGAATTAGAACATTTAGAATGAACATTGTTTTGAATCCTTCAAAGAGGCAAAACTTGCCATTTCTGACATGGCATAAATCGGAGAAAGTTCTGTGAGAAAGGGTTAGAGATAGAAGCACCACCTTCAGAAGGGTAGAGATCAAAAAAAAAAAAAGATAGGTCTAGATGCAGGATACATCAAGAAACAGTGACTTCATTTTTCATAGTTTTGCTTCATAAAAGGTTCTGTGGTTGTATAGCAATACCCTTTGTCTCACTCTTGTATAATATCACCATTTGGGGCCCATTTTTGACTTGGACTAGTATAACTCCATGCACTAAACTAAAAAGAACCGTGGGGCACTCACAGAGACAAAAACAAGAAGGGAGGAAGAGGAAGAGAGCTGG